>JACBWV010000364.1:20718247-20738169 GCA_013435795.1 Chlamydomonas sp. ICE-L | reverse complement strand
AGGCTTCCACTCTTGCAAAGCACGTACCCCACCTCGTTGAGGAATATTGGGAAGTCTTCCCTTGTAAAACCAAGTGAGACCGGTTTCGTTAGTAGTTAGCGCCACTTCTTGACAATTATTGTCGAATCGCTTGTTTCGGTTGAGCAAGCTAGATGGGGGAGAATGTAATGGTTAATTACGTTCAATCTCACCACGACCGAGGGAGACGCCTCATCGAGTCGTTCGTTTTCTAGCCAAATGACTGTCGTTGTAGTCATTGATAGTCAAATTCGTGATTGTAGTTGCAGTTATGATCGGTCCTGTTGCACGACGATCACGTTCCTCCATACATCGACCGTTTGATGTATCGAGATTGACACATCGACAGTTATCATGTGTCTCGTCCAATGGTCCTCCGTTAGCACCATAAAACTCGTCCCCCAACTGTTGGAACCAAGTCTTATCAACGATAAGCATTTGGTGTCCTTGCTCTTCGTTCCAGCCCGAGTCTCATCGCCGGCATTTGGGATATCGAAACCAATGAGTCCCTCGTTCCTCGGTTTCTCATTGTTACACATGCTCACAAAGCTCTGCCCAGGTCCAAGTTCTGTGCATTCAGACAGCAGATTGGCTGCACTGGAAAGATCAAGCTTGACTAATCTTGACGCATGCCTCTGTAGCCCCTCTGATACCATGCTAGATTTCCTGACAAATCCAGAGTTCAAGTTTTCCCTAGATATTGCTTGATTGCACTTTTATTGACTGCTTTCCTCTATTTAGTTCAGGCCCTTCAGCAGAGACCCCCGTCCTGCAGGATATCCTTAGACCTATCCTGTCCTTCCCATGTAGCTGTTTCAGCCTGCCCTCTTAAGTCAGTACACCTGTCAGTTCAGTCTTATTCTTACATAGCATTACAGCCTATGAATATTTTAAGTCTCTCTAGTTTTCTTTAGACTCCTCTAATTCAGGAATTCTCCAACATGAAGAATACCAGGAATTGGGGGGGATGTTATTCACCGGGTTTCACCGGCCTCCCTAGAGTGACTTAGAGTGCACAGGACTCCTCCCTGCTGCACTGTACTGCTGTGCCGCTGCCAGCTATGGCACGGACACTGATGCCGGTACCATGATGGTACCGCGGCATCCCAGTACTTTCTCCTAGCGCATTGATCGAATGCTTATCTAACTGTAAAGATCTTATCCTTACCGTCTTCCCCTCATCTCTTGTGCTTTGCACAAACTCCGGAATTCACACTCTTTGTTGTAAGTGGCTCCGCTGTAGTCTGCCATCTTGGTTAGCGAAGAAAAAGGCAGCAACTGAAAAATTGCAAATTAGCTAGTAAATAAATAAAATAAAACGCTTCGCTCAGATATGCTGCAACAAAAGAGAAAAGAGAGCAGCCTCGAAGTTTTACCCTCAAGGCCTTCTAAGGATGAGAGTATCGCCCCGCTGCCTCCTAACCAGTGCAAGCATTGGGGATTTCCACTGCCTAGGCAACTTGACGCCTGATGGGCCAAATGCTGTGCGAGGTAAGTTTCTGAACAATTGATTGGTGTCAAGTGGAATGCAATGCGATGCAATGTGATCTTGCTATGATCGGCAAAGACTGCAAGCTATTCCCACTGAGAGTAGGAAGGGGGGGGGAGGTTCGATTCCTCAGTATTTTGGCGTCCTGGCCCTAAGCAAACCTTGTAGGGAAGTACTGTCGGATTTCTGCCCTCGTGGTGGTTCTCTAGTTATGTCTCCTTGATTCCGCCTCTAACGACCATGGCAGGGAGCTTGTCTGCCGTGGTCAACAGGGTAGTGGTGAATGTCGTTTGGTCGTGGGTTGGTATCTCTACGTGCAGGCTTTTCGCAGGTGTGGGTACGCCTCGCAGACAAGACTCTCCACCGTCCTTATACCATCACTTGCCGGAGCTTGCTTCATGGCACCCTGGGCTGCAATGCATTCCTTGCCCATGTACGAGGACGCTTCCAACGTGTCAACCAAGACGACCTCCCCTCCATAGTCTGCTCCAGCCCAGACTGCTTGCAACTGCACACTGCTGACACCATGTCTCACGCTTTCTTGGAATGCCCTGATTCTGCCCCTGTCATAGACTGGCTCCTTTCCACTTGGGAGACTCTCACCGGTGGGCAGCGCCTTCCTCGTTGCCTCTGCTTCCTCCTCTGTGACGACATCACCCTTTGGCCCGGGACACCCCCTCCTCCCTCTACCCTACGCTTGTGGTCCTTCCTGCGTATAACCACCTTGGGCGCGTTTTTTTTTTTTTTTTACAAATGGGGGAACCAGGAAAAGGCGCAACTGATAAAACCTGGCCCTTTGTGACCAAGGAGGAAAAGACCAAAGAAAAGACATGAGCGGCTAAAGGACAGCAGGCAGGTCCGTTCGTCCCGGTGATTTTTGTTTGTTTTATTGTACAGGTGGGCGCTATTCCTTGCTTCATGATGAGGATGCTATCCATGAGGTTGCTGTTTCTGAAGACTTACGGGCTTCGAAGGCTGTTCGTATGGGAACAGAGCGGGCAAGGATCGCTAGTGTGGATCGTGGCTCTGAGGATTTTCATTCCGGAGGTATGCTTGTTTTATTATAGTATTCCTGCTTGTTGCCTTTTGTTGTTATTGTCGTGTACATTTGTGTGTGTCATGTTTCTGCTTTATATGTTGTTTATGATGGCTTATTAATTCTTGTTGTTGTTCCTGCAGGGGATTGTTCCTCAGGTACGAATTGACGAAACTCCAGCATGCTGTGCTTCTTGTTCATCAACGACATCGTCTTCAGCCTTAAGGTCATCAGCATCCAGGCGTTCTGACGCGAGACCAGTCGCAAGAGTGAGACCTGCAGACAAATGTTCGTTGGTGAGCGTTAGTTGAGATACATTGGCAGCAATGCGCATTCTTCCGACTTTCAAATAGCAGCCATGGTTCAAACCAAATTCGCTATCTGAATGCGCACCTGTTTTGCACCTCGAGCATTGGAACTCTTGCGGCTCCATGATGAGCTGGACCGATAGGTCGACTTGCTGCAGCTGCCTTAATGCCTGCGGAACAACTCGAAAAAGCAAGTCAGTCAAAGTCGAGACAAATTCTGGTCAAGTAAGGCACCACTTGACGAGACGCAAAACGCAGTACCTTAACCGCACGCGCGGGGGCGGAGAAGCAGGTCGCTACAGTCTTGGGTTGAAGCACAACAATTCCCAAAGCAAAGTACCGCGGAAGCAAAGTGCTCGCGCGTGTAGGTATTGACGGATCTCAGAAGTATTCGGGAATGGCTGAAGCTATGAAAGCAAGCTCAGTCCAAGTTAATTCAAGGAAAGCAGGCAGCATGTCGCTATCTGACTGCGCACCTGTTCACACCTCGAGCATTGGAACTCTTGCGGCTCCATGATAGGTCATTTTGCTGCAGCTGCCTTAATGCCTGCGACACACTCTGGTCAAGTAAGGCACCACTTGACGAAACGAAAAATGCAGTACCTTAACCGCACGCGCCGGCGTGGGCGGAGAAGAAGGTCGCTACAGTCTTGAGTTGAAGCACAACCATTCCCAAAGCAAGTGCCGCGGAAGCAAAGTGCTCGCGCATGTAGGTATTGACGGATCTAGGAAGGCAATTCGGGAATGGCTGAAGCTATGAATAGATCAGTCCAAGTTAATTCAAGGAAAGCAGGCAGCATGGTGCGCTATTCTGCAGGAACATCGCTGAGTCGAGAACCAATTGACGCGCAGTGAACAGTGAAAGCTTGCACAGGCCGCTAAGTTGAAGCGCTAACCCATTGCGCTGACCAGTTTGAACTGTACAGCATGCAGTACCGCCGTAACCGCACGCTGCCATGGGCGGAGAAGCAGGTCGCCATATTTGAATCGGATTCTCGGGGCCTGCGCCTGCGGTGCATGCGGATCTGCGTCGCAGGACCTAGACAACCCTGATGGGGGGTCATGCTAATCAAACCTGATGAACAATGGGGGATAATGATCCCGAAACTTCTCATGTACCCCAAATATGATTATTCCGATTCTGGAAAACAAAAGATCATACCAGATTCAAAGGACGAGGAAGTTCTGAGCTTAGAGAACTGGTTACACATCCGCGCCTTTCGAACAGCGACCAGTTGGGACCCTGCACACCAGTAGGCTATCCTCCACTATGATAATGGTTTCTAAACTTCTCATGTACCTATATATGATTATTTAGATTCAGGAAAACAAAAGATCATAACCAGATTCGAAGGGACGAGGAAGTTCTGAGCTTAGAGAACTGGTTACAGATCCGTGCCTTTCGAACGGCGACCAGTTGGGACCCTGCACGCCAGTAGGCTATCCCTACACCTAGATAATGGTTTCTAACTTCTTAGGTACCTATATATGATTATATCGATTCAGGAAAACAAAAATCATAACCAGAATCGAAGGGACAGGAAGTTCTGAGCTTAGAGAACTAGTTACAGATCCGCGCCTTTCGAACAGCTACCAATTGGGACCCTGCACGCCAGTAGGCTATCCTACACTACGATAATGGTTTCTAAACTTCTTAGGTACCTATATCTGATAAATTAGATTCAGGTTAACAAAATGTCATAACCAGATTCGAAGGGACGGGGAAGTTCTGAGCTTAGAAAACTGGTTACAGATCCGCGCCTTTCGAACAGCGCAGATCGGTAACTACTGATTTAAACTCAGAACTTCCTCTTTCCTTCGAATCTGCTTCTGATCTTTGGTTTTCCTGAATCGGACTGATCTCATATAGGCACCTGACAAGTTCAGGGACCATTTTCCTACTGTAGGATAGTTTATGGGGTTCAGGATCTCAACTGGTTACGGTTTAAAGAGCGCAGATCGGTAACTACTGATGTAAACTCAGAACTTCCTCGTTCCTTCGAATCTGCTTCTGATCTTTGGTTTTCCTGAATCGGACTGATCACATATAGGTACCTGACAAGTTCAGGGACCATTTTCCTACTGTAGGATAGTCTATGGGGGTCAGGATCTCAACTGGTTACGGTTATAAACAGCAGAGATCTGTAACTTGTGATTTAAACTCAGAACTTCCTCGTTCCTTCGAATCTGCTTCTGATCTTTGGTTTTCCTGAATCGGACTGATCACATATAGGCACCTGACAAGTTCAGGGACCATTTTCCTACTGTAGGATAGTTTATGGGGTTCAGGATCTCAACTGGTTACGGTTTAAACAGCGCAGATCGGTAACTACTGATTTAAACTCAGAACTTCCTCGTCCCTTCGAATCTGCTTCTGATCTTTGGTTTTCCTGAATCGGACTGATCACATATAGGCACCTGACAAGTTCAGGGACCATTTTCCTACTGTAGGATAGTTTATGGGGTTCAGGATCTCAACTGGTTACGGTTTTAAACAGCACAGATCGGTAACTACTGATTTGAACTCAGAACTTCCTCGTTCCTTCGAATCTGCTTCTGATCTTTGGTTTTCCTGGAATCGGACTGATCCCATATAGGTACCTGACAAGTTCAGGGACCATTTTCCTACTGTAGGATAGTCTATGGGGTTCAGGATCTCAACTGGTTACGGTTTAAACAGCGCAGATCGGTAACTACTGATTTGAACTCAGAACTTCCTCGTTCCTTCGAATCTGCTTCTGATCTTTGGTTTCCTGAATCGGACTGATCCCATATGGGTACCTGACAAGTTCAGGGACCATTTTCCTACTGTAGGATAGTCTATGGGGTTATGTTATAAACATGTTTTATTACATTGATGACCTCTTTGACATATATTCCAAAGCATCCCTTATTCATATCTAAGTCTATGTAACTTAAAGGAAGTACGGTATGCAAAGATTTGAATAGTTATTCATTAAATAATGCAGTTGTATTCACTGCTGAAATTGGGCCGAAATACCTACGGTTAATAAGCAATATAGACCCTTGTGCTAACCGTATATTCCCTTTCCTACCCTTGCTGGCCCTTCACCGTTGGTTCCTCTCTTCCCTGTTCCAATAAATCCGGGACGCGAACTGTTGTAGTGCTAGCTGGACTGTTGTTCCAAGCAACCGTGTACCGTACTCCTGTCCGGCTCTCAGCTGTCCCCCCGCGCCCAGTAGAAGATCCCTGGCAACGGAGCCCACGCACGCCAAACCCCTGAACCCACAAACTGAACCGGCCAAGTGCAATTCGAGCCACCAGATTGTAAACTCGCATTCTGAACGCTACGCTACGATCCTCCTCTTCCTCTTTTTTCTTCACTTCGACTGGAGACAACTACTAACGAGGCAACGATCACAAGGCATACATGCATCGGTGAGCAGCCCTGGTCGCCAACTGCATCTTGGCCTTGTGATCGTTGCCTCGTTAGTGCAAGCTGCTCCTCGTAGTTACACGAGGCTAGTTCGACAAATTGTACAAGATTTCGGAAATTACAGAATCCAAGCAGGGGCAAATTTGGCCCTTCAGGAAGCGACAGAGGCCTACTTGGTGGGCCTCTTCGAGAACACTAATCTGGCGGCTATACATGCCAAGCGGGTAACCATTATGCCCAAGGATATGCAGGTGCGCTATCTACAGGGGTTGGGGGGGGGGGGGGGGGGGGGGGGGGGGGGGTGGGAGGTAAGAGTTGGATCCACACAAAATATGCTGCAGCTTCTGGGCAGATCCCTAGGTGGGCAGTTGGCCTTTGGTAAAAATATGCTGCAGCTGCTGGGACCCGTACACGACAAAACACAACAGTACACTACACTACACTACACAACAGTACACAACACTATACAACACTACACAACACTACACAACACTACACAACACTACACAACACTATAGAACAAGGGGGTTGGGAGGGGGATGGGGGGGGGGGGGGGGGGGGGGGGGGGGGTGGACTGAGCTACTTGAAACACTCACTCATTCACTAACTTTGATGTCTGTTTCCACTTGCAGCTCGCTCGGAGGATTCGAGGGGAGCGAAACTAGGACTTGGCAAGAAGTTGTGGTGAGTTATGTTTTCATGCCTGAACGACCCTCATGTAACAACTTAATTAATGCATGTTACTTATCAATAATATCATAATATGGCTTAGCTGAACCTACCCATACTGTAGCCCGATAAGCGCCCTTGAGGCTGCTTGCTACAGAATGGGCGGGAGATGCGATTTGCCTTGTATGGTATGCCTTAACCACCCTCATGTAACAACTTAATTAATGCATGTTACTTATCAATAATATCAGAATATGGCTTAGCTGAACCTACCCATACGGTAGCCCGATAAGCGCCCTTGAGGCTGCTTGCTACAGAATGGGCGGGAGATGCGATTTGCCTTGTATGGTATGCCTGAACCACTCTCATGTAACAACTTAATTAATGCATGTTACTTATCAATAATATCATAATATGGCTTAGCTGAACCTACCCATACTGTAGCCCGATAAGCGCCCTTGAGGCTGCTTGCTACAGAATGGGCGGGAGATGCGATTTTGCCTTGTATGGTATGCCTGAACCACCCTCATGTAACAACTTAATTAATGCATGTCAGTAATAAAAAATATGGCTTAGCTGCACCTGCCCATTATGTAGCCGCATAAGCGCCCTTGAGGCTGCTTGCTACAAAATGGGTGGTCAATGCGTTTAGCCATGTATGCATCCACCACCCTCTGCACACACTTAAGTCACCAACATGATAAGTGCAGCACATTCTAAGCAGCATTATCTTACTCATTCTAATGTTTTTCCCTTGCAGGTCATTCATGAATGCTGGCTGTTGGGAGCAAGTAAAGGACGAATATGCAGTAGTGGAGCTGCCTGGAAGCTGCCATCATGTGGTGCCAAGCTTAGCCAATGGGATATTAAGGCATGTTAGTGCCCTGAATATATAGTAGCATGGAGCAGTAATCATAGGGTGACTTTAGTTTGGGTTTGTTTATGAGGGTTTAAAGGTTACTGCCTGTCCTTGTTGACCAGGACAGGCAGTACCTTTAAACCCTCATACAAAAAACCCAAAAATTTAATTTGAAATTTCAAGCACAGCAGTAGATAGGCCTATTATCCCTTCCACCACCTTGGACAATAGCCGGGCCTGGTAGTTGACAATATACAGCCTTCTTGTGCGATACCCACGAGAGCACTGTATTGTATTCATCAATTGTGCGATACCCACAACGATGAATACTTTCCCGACTCCTGAATTAGACCTAACTTCCAGCCAGCTCCATTAGGTTGTACAGCTTCCAGCCATGGGTTGTACAGCTTCCAGCTAGCTCCTTAGGTTGTAGAACTTCCAGCCAGCTTCAATAGACTTTTACTTTGTGTGACAGGTTGTACAGCTTCTAGCCATATCCATTAGGTTGTACAGCTTCCAGCCAGCTGCATTAGGTTGTACAGCTTCTAGCCAGCTCCATTAGGTTGTAGAGCTTCCAGCCAGCTCCATTAGACTTTCACTTGTGTGGCAGGTTGTAAAGCTTCCACCCAGCTCCATTAGGTTGTACAGCTTCCAGCCAGCTCCATAAGACTTTCACTTTGTGTGCCAGGTTGTATAGCTTCCAGCCAGCTCCATTAGGCTGTCTCTCTGTATATTAGGTTGTTGTGTAGCTTCGAGCCAGCTAAGCCGTCCTCAGCAGGAAAATTAAATATATGATACCAATTTGTTTTCTGGCATTATATTTGTTTCCTTTCTTGTAAAAGTTTCTTTCCTACCATTGTCCAAAGTGCGAGTACTTAAACACGCACACACACCCTACTTGGGCTGTTTCCAAACTCCTACATTCAACTTCAACTTGGTTACATAGCCAGACTTCAACTTGGTTACATAGCCAGACTTCAACTTGGTTACGTAGCCAGACTTCAACTTGGTTACATAGCCAGACTTCAACTTGGTTACATAGCCAGTTGTGACACTTGAGATTACAGCCATCATCTTGCTAGCACCTACACCCCACCCTAGATTTTTGTCTAGCCAATGAAAGCACAACTAATGTACTACAAGGTACGGATTTGTGCCGGTTATCGCTAGGCGCTCGCCCGCCTCGGATTCAAAGCTTCCTACCTCTCGGCAGCCTACATATGGGAGCTTAGCTACATTTCGAAGTGCAATATCTTCGACCACCTTGAATTCCGTTTGATATTGTCTTGATTGACTTCCATCTGATTCAATGAATAAGCTGCTTGAATTGAATCACTGATTCAAACTGTTTTCAAGGTACCCTGATTCAAGGGGAAAACCGCTTGATAGGGGTTCATTGATTCAAACCAGTTGATTCAAACGATTTCAAAGGTCTGCCTAAATACCGACGAGGGTTTGCCGCATGTGGAAATGCCTCTATGGTCTGAAGCAAGCATCCAGGCAGTGGTATCTGAAAGTCAAAGAGGATATGACAGCACTTGGCTTTAGAGAAGTTGATGTTGATCAAGGCCTCTTCCTGCTCCCTGGGCCAACAACAAGACCCCTCCTCTGGGTCCTCCTCTGGGTTGATGACTTCCTCCTGCTATCTTTTGACCAGAACATCCTCCAGCAGTACAAAGACAAGATCATGAAGCTCTACAAGACCAGAGATCTTGGAGAACCATCTGTCTTTGTGGGTTATGAGATCACCAGAGATGCAACTGCTGGAACCCTCCACATCTGCCAATCCAGGTTCACTCAAGACCTGCTCAAGGCACACAGCATGCTCCCTGAACCCAACAGCACCAGGTTCCCCATACCACTGCAGCCTGATGCTCCCCTCCCCTATCCTGAAAAAGACACACCAGAATCTGGTCTTCCCCTTGCCCAGATTGTGGGATCCCTAAACTACCTGGCAGTCAACACAAGACCTGATATTGCACAAGCTGTAAACAGATTGGCCAGGCACAGTGCTCACCCCCTCCATGACCACATGGAAGCTGCCACAGGTATACTCAAGTACCTGTCCAACACACCTGACCATGGGATAACCTACACCCACTCCAAGAAACTCCTCACTGGCTACAGTGACTCTGACCATGCTGCCTGCCCTATCACAAGGAAGTCCACTACAGGCTATGTATTCCTCAACCAGGGGGGAGCCATCTCATGGGCATCCAAAATCCAAGCATCTGCCACTGCCCTGTCCACCACAGAAGCTGAGTTCATGGCAGCTACCTCTATCTGCAGCCCAAGAAGGAATGTGGTTGAGGAAACTGCAATTCTCTGCCACAGGTACCATGCCCCCTGCACTCACCATTAATGGTGACAACCAAGCTGCAATCAGTGCATGGAACCAAGAGAAGCTCTCCTCCAGGCTCAAGCATATGGAAACAAGATTCCACTTCCTCAAAGAGCAATCGAAGAAAGAAGGCATCAAGCTCAACTGGATCCCCACTGCTGCCAACATGGCTGACATGCTGTAATAGTTAATTACGTTCAATCTCACCACGACCGAGGGACGCCTCATCGAGTGGTTCGTTCTTGCCAAATGACTGTCGTTGTAGTCATGATAAGTCAAATCGGTTGACTGTAGTTGCAGTCATGATCGGTCGCCTCCTGCCTGGCCACCAGAATTGACGAGATACTAGTTCAAAGGTGCGATCTACACCTGGATGGCCTGAATACTGGGCATCGTGTAACTCACGTAAGATGCGTAGCTTGATTGAGGTGGAATTGGGGACAATGATTGGGAAGGTTGTGGCCCTCGACCAACGGTTTGAGTGCCAACCCCAAAACCTGAAGCATGAAGTTGGAGGGGGTGAGGAGGGTTGTCAAACCAAGGATCTGATGCATATGATTGTTTGATATCTTCCTGTAGGGTGCCTGTGGAAGGGATACCAAGGGTACGTGAGAGGGAGAAGGCAGCAGTGCAAGAGAGGGATGGATGTCGACTCAGTGGATCTGCCATGTTGAGGCGGCCTGGGGTAAATTTCCAGTTATACCGAAAACGACTGAGAAAGCCAGAAAATTGTTACCCAAGTTTGTAGGACCTTTCCCGGTCACACAGGTTTTTTCCAAAGGTGTCAATGAAGAAACCATTGCCGTTCGCCTTCAGTTACCGGAAAGTTGGAAGATTCATGACGTTTTTCATGTCTCACTCGTATCGTTATATCGCTCCGACGGGTCCGTTCAACCCCCTCCATCTGGTCCATGGATTGTTGACCAAGACTTGTTCTCAGTTGACCGCCTTATTGACCACCGTCGTGACAAACGTAAGAAACTTTCTTACTTCGTCAAGTGGCAAGGCCCCGGAGATACACACACTTGGGAAGAGGCTTCCACTCTTGCCAAGCACGTACCCCACCTCGTTGAAGACCATTGGGACAGTCTTCCCCTTGTAAAACAAGGAGACCGGTTTCGTTAGTAGTTCGCGCCTACTTCTTGACATATATTGTCGAATTCGCTTGTTTCGGTGACGCAAGCTAGATGGGGGAGAATGTAATAGTTAATTACGTTCAATCTCACCACGACCGAGGGACGCCTCATCGAGTGGTTCGTTCTAGCCAAATGACTGTCGTTGTAGTCATGATAAGTCAAATCGGTTGACTGTAGTTGCAGTCATGATCGGTCGCCTCGTTGCATCGACCGATCCACGTTCCTCCATACATCGACCGTTTGATGTATCGAGATTGACACATCGACAGTTATCATGTGTCTCGTCCAATGGTCCTCCGTTAGCACCATAAAACTCGTCCCCCAACTGTTGGAACCAAGTCTTATCAACGATAAGCATTTGGTGTCCTTGCTCTTCGTTCCAGCCCGGTCTCATCGCCGGCATTTGGGATATCGAAACCAATGAGTCCCTCGTTCCTCGGTTTCTCATTGTTACACATGCTCACAAAAGCTCTGCCCAGGTCCAAGTTCTGTGCATTCAGACAGCAGATTGGCTGCACTGGAAAGATCAAGCTTGACTAATCTTGGCGCATGGCTCTGTAGCCCCTCTGATACCATGCTAGATTTCCTGACAAATCCAGAGTTCAAGTTTTTCCCTAGATATTGCTTGATTGCACTTTTATTGACTGCTTTCCTCTATTTAGTTCAGCCCTTCAGCAGAGACCCTGTCCTGCAGGATATCCTTAGACCTATCCTGTCCTTCCCATGTAGCTGTTTCAGCCTGCCCTCTTAAGTCAGTACACCTGTCAGTTCAGTCTTATCTTACATAGCATTACAGCCTATGAATATTTTAAGTCTCTCTAGTTTTCTTTAGACTCCTCTAATTCCAGGAATTCTCCAACATGAAGAATACCAGGAATTGGGGGGGATGTTATTCACACCGGGTTTCACCGGCTCACCTAGAGTGACTTAGAGTGCACAGGACTCCTCCCTGCTGCACTGTACTGCTGTGCCGCTGCCAGCTATGGCACGGACACTGATGCCGGTACCATGAGGTACCGCGGCATCCCAGTACTTTCTCCTAGCGCATTGATCGAATGCTTATCTAACTGTAAAGATCTTATCCTTACCGTCTTCCCCTCATCTCTGTGCTTTGCACAAACTCCGGAATTCACACTCTTTGTTGTAAGTGGCTCCGCTGTAGTCTGCCATCTTGGTTAGCGAAGAAAAAAGGCAGCAACTGAAAAATTGCAAATTAGCTAGTAAATAAATAAAATAAAACGCTTCGCTCAGATATGCTGCAACAAAAAGAGAAAAGAGAGCAGCCTCGAAGTTTTTACCCTCAAGGCCTTCTAAGGATGAGAGTATCGCCCCGCTGCCTCTAACCAGTGCAAGCCTTGGGGATTTCCACTGCCTAGCAACTTGACGCCTGATGGGCCAAATGCTGTGCGAGGTAAGTTTCTGAACAATTGATTGGTGTCAAGTGGAATGCAATGCGATGCAATGTGATCTTGCTATGATCGGCAAAGACTGCAAGCTATTCCCACTGAGAGTAGGAAGGGGGGGGTGAGGTTCGATTCCTCAGTATTTTGGCGTCCTGGCCCTAAGCAAACCTTGTAGGGAAGTACTGTCGGATTTCTGCCCTCGTGGTGGTTCTCTAGTTATGTCTCCTTGATTCCGCCTCTAACGACCATGGCAGGGAGCTTGTCTGCCGTGGTCAACAGGGGTAGTGGTGAATGTTCGTTTGGTCGTGGGTTGGTATCTCTACGTGCAGGCTTTTCGCAGGTGTGGGTACGCCTCGCAGACAAGACTCTCCACCGTCCTTATACCATCACTTGCCGGAGCTTGCTTCATGGCACCCTGGGCTGCAATGCATTCCTTGCCCATGTACGAGGACGCTTCCAACGTGTCAACCAAGACGACCTCCCCTCCATAGTCTGCTCCAGCCCAGACTGCTTGCAACTGCACACTGCTGACACCATGTCTCACGCTTTCTTGGAATGCCCTGATTATGCCCCTGTCATAGACTGGCTCCTTTCCACTTGGGAGACTCTCACCGGTGGGCAGCGCCTTCCTCGTTGCCTCTGCTTCCTCCTCGGTGACGACATCACCCTTTGGCCCGGGACACCCCCTCCTCCCTCTACCCTACGCTTGTGGTCCTTCCTGCGTATAACCACCTTGGGCGCGTTTTTTTTTTTTTTTACAAATGGGGGAACCAGGAAAAGGCGCAACTGATAAAACCTGGCCCTTTGTGACCAAGGAGAAAAGACCAAAGAAAAAGACATGAGCGGCTAAAGGACAGCAGGCAGGTCCGTTCGTCCCGGGCTGACAGACTGGACCATTCTGAGCCCCTTCACCACAAGGCTATCTGCCTTGCCCTTGGCCACCTTCACCAAGCCATCGCCAGGGACTGGATGCGCACCCAGACGGATCTAAGATACCTTGATAATGGCGCCTTCTGTCAAGATTGGTGGCGTGGCCTAGATTGCTCTCTCACAGTGGCTTCCTTTGCAAGCTTATGGGCCACCCCCCCGATCTTTTGCACCATGATTGGGGTCACTCCCGGTGACCAGGAGCCTGATACCCGCACCATGGAAATAAAAATCCCCATGGCCACAGCGCTCCCAACAATCCCAGACCCAATCCCAGACCCGGCCCAAGCCCTAGATCTAGACCTTGACCCAGATCCAGCCCATTCCCCGGATTTAGACCCTGCTCTAGACCCTGACCCAGACCCAGGCCAAGCCTTAGCTCTAGACCCTGATCTAGAACCTGACCTAGGTCCAGCCCAAGCCCCAGCTCTAGGCCCTGATCTTGACCCTGACCTAGATCCAGCCCAAGCCCAAGATCAAGACCCTGCCCCAGATCAGGATCAGGTTCCAGATTTGGACACAGCTCACGACAACGTTCCAGATCTGGATCTAGATCTGGACCGAGATCAAGGTCCAGATCTGCGCTAAGATCGGGATCAAGATCTAGATCTTGACACTGTCTCTGTCCTCATTCCTGTTGTTCACCTGACCAGACCAGTCTTTTAGGTTTTCGCTTTGCTTCCAGTTGTCTTTCTTCTTTTCTGGTTGCCTCCCTGCTTTTGGCTTGTTTTTGCAGTTTCTCCCTTAGTTTGCTTACCCTAGTTAAGTTTCCACCCTTAGTTGCCTCCTTAGTTTCCCCCTCAATTGCCCCCTTATTCCCCCCCCCCCCACCCCCCCCCCACCCCTTTTTTCTCTTAGTTTCTCGCATAGTTTTCCTTTTATTCCTCCTTAGTTTGCATCTCCTCTTTGAGTCTTCTCATTGTCAGCTGTACTACTAGATTCCATTAAGGCACTCGTGTCCTAGTAGTATACGCTGACAATAATGCCTGACCCGGGAGGAAAACGGGGGGGTTCGATCCTCCCCAGACGGTCGCGGTACACAGGCGGGGTGCGGGTCTGATCAGTACTAAGTTGCCCCCAATCGTAAGACCATAGCCGAGAGCTTGGCTGTGGATTAGTGGAACCTCTGGGTAATCTGTTCTCCTCCCGGGACATGCATTATTGTCAGCTGTACTACTAGGACACGAGTGCCTTATTGGCATCTGATCAGATGCCAATAAGGCACTCGTGTCCTAGTAGTATACGCTGACACTCATCCGGTGACTGTTAGAGGTTGCAATGTTTTGGCCCCCCCCTTCATAGGTCTTTTTTCTCAGTAGTCCTAGCCCCTTCTCTTGGGCTTCCTGTTTTGGGCTTCTTCCTTGCCTCTCTGGTTTGTTTCCCTTCTGTTCCTGTCCTCCTTTGACCCTTAAGTCGCCCAGGTGGTGTCCGTCCCTTAGCTGTCCCTTAGCTGTTTCTTGTCATTTTCTTTGGTCTTTTCTCCTTGGTCACAAAGGGCTAGGTTTTATCAGTTGCGCCTTTTCCTGGTTCCCCCCTTTGTAAAAAAAAAAAAAAGACAAGCAGGAATATGCTTCCCAGATAAGTAGAACCATTGGCAGTTAAGCCCTGAACCCGTGACGGTCGGTCGGTCGTCAGGCGGACAACGCAACTTTAATAGTATAGATCACTGCTCCGCCCATGCAGTGACCCCAATCCATCCTTCTGGAAACCACCTTCAACAACACCCCTCCTTTTCCGTCCTTGCCCATCCTCTCAAACCAAGTGCTCTCCTCCCAAGCACTATCGTGGCACCATCTCTAGGACATCCGCTCAGCTCATCAACCAACGAGCTCGCCTCCCACCCGCTGCTGTCCAAGACCTCGACTTCATCCTCTCCTCTCTGCCAGACCCCTGGCGGGATGCTGTCCTCCTTCCTGAACTTCCACTTCCCACTTGGAAGCTCTTTCCCGCTGTGGCCCCTGCTGGTCCCCTTGCAGAGGGGACAGATCCCCTCACTGGAGAGGACCGTCTTAGGGAGGTCTGGCCCTCTGGCCGGTTACACCCTCTCACCCTACAGGAACAGTGTTGCTTGGAGGTGGGGGTGGTGCTTGGAAGGCCCTTTGTCCTTTGTCCGCCAGTAACTAATTTGTGTCCCTCGTTCTTTTGTCCCCTAGTCTTTTCGTCTTTTGTCTTCGGATCATTTGTCCTAGTGGACTTTTGGTCCATTTTTGTTTTTTTAGTTGTGAAAGGACTTTCACCCCAGGAGGTGGGTCTCCCGACACAAACCAGCGACACAGAGGATTCAGTTTGAAATCCATGTCCTGTAGTCTTCTTCTTTGGTTTTTCTTCCTTGGTCACATAGGGCTAGGTTTTATCAGATGTTCCCTTTTCTGGTTCCTGTAAAATAAGAAAAGAAAAAAAAAACTTCCTGCCCTTCCCCCCCCAGGGACACCCCCAAGCTGCCCTCATCACCCTATGCAAGAAACCTCGAGAAGCATGGTTACGGGCAGACTTTGAGGAGCAGCTGATCCAGCAAGGCCCCCCCCCCCCCCCCCCCCCCCCCCCCCCCACCAGAGGGAAGAGCTCTTGGAACCATGGCTGGTTGGTCTTTAGGAGGACCTCCAACTGGACCCAACAACCTGGGGTCTCCTCCTCCATGATGATACTGAGGTGGACCTTCTTGAACTCTCTGTGCGCCAAGCACGGCAGTTCTACACCACATATCATGCAACAAAGCCCCTGTTCCCCCCATTTTGTGTGAGGTTATACCTTGTCTGCCATGGTCAACAGGGGTAGTGGTGAATGCTTGTTTGGTCGTGGGTTGGTAACCCCTTAGGTTCCCTAGCGCATCCGTTTGGCGTATCCGTTTGGCGCACCCGTTTGGCGCACCCGGCAGTACGCCTGATGTACCGAACTCGCTACCCATGGAGGGGCGGTAAAAAACAAAGTAGGTCCCCCCTATTCTGTAATATATTCTAGAAAACAAAAGTAGGCGGGGGGGGGTAGCCAAGCTGTACGTTTCGCCACAATGGACAGCGCATGTAGGCCCGCTACTGGTCCACACTCTTGAGCACATAATGCAATCACATAGTTGCAGAGTGCTGAACTGCAGAAAAGTAGGCGTCCAACGTTACAAAACACCTAGCAGCCACCTTACAAAACGAAGCGCTTAATGTGGTGCACAAGAAGGAAAAAACTACTGGGCTTCAATCGTCAAATCAATAAACTGAACTGACTCCAAAAAGAAATAACTTCCTGACTAACATACTTGGTACATCTGACGAAGCTAGGGAACTCCTTCAAAACCACATTCTTCAGAGCACCGAGCCCTGCTCAAAGCACATAAACTTGTCCATGGCAAAACGCATTCGAAACATCCACAACAACATGTTTCAGCGTCATCCCCTGCGCCTTATGCACAGTCAGTGCATATGCATACAACAAAGGGATCTGAAACCCTCCAATTTATCAGATTTCTCCCACATCATCAAGAGTAAACATCTTGGGTTTTGCTACAAAAGATGTAACAGTCCCATCAGCCAACTCCACTTCAACTACTGGCCACATAAAAGTGCCACTAGACATGCCCTCCAATATACGCGTCCTTCTGCAATTGTCACAGCTACCTTCAGTAAATCTTTAGGTACATTGTCATCGAACTTAAAACCAGTAATCTTGCCCAAAGTGCCATTCACAATTCCAGCACAGGTGTTCTTCAGCACTAGAACACGCCCATTCTGAACAGCCATAAAGCTTCGCAGAACTGCAATACCAATACCCATCATCCGGACCAAACTCATACTCTCATTCCCATAATCATTTGCAGCACCTCCCATTAACAACCCAGCCACCATGTCCATCATGTGAATTAGGAACATAATCACACGACGAATATACGTCGGTATTTAGGCAGACCTTGAACTCGTTTTGACTCAAATGGTTTGAATCAATGAACCCCCTCTATCAGCGGTTTTCCCCGTGAATCAGGGTACTTGAAAACAGTTTGACTCGGTGATTCCAATCAAGAGCTAGTCATCTGACTCAGACGGAAGGACGTCAGTCTAGACAATATCAAACGGATTCAAGGTGTCGAAGATATTGGCACTTCGAAATGTAGCATAAGCTCCGTCTTATGTAGGCTGCGACGCAGGTAGGAAGCTTGTTGAATCCGAGGCGGGCGACGAGTGGGCCTCACTAGCGATAGAACCACCAGAGCCATACAAATCCGTACCTTGGATACATTAGTTTTGTGCTTTCATTGGCTAGACCAAAAATCAGGGTGGGGTGTAGTGCTAGCAAGATGAATGGCTGTAATTCAAGTGTCACGACTGGCTATGTAACCAAGTTGGTCTGTGCTAGGTAACCAAGTGAGTCCTGTCTACTGTAACCAAGTTGACGTCTGGCTATGTAAACCACGTTGAAGTTCTGGCTATGTAACCAAGTTGAAGTGAGGAGAGTTTGATTAAGGAACCACAGCCCTCAAGTAGGGTGTTGTCAGTTGGTGCGGGTTTAAGTACTCGGCACTTTGGAAACAAATGGTTAGGAAAAAGAAAACGTTATTAAAAGCAAAGGAAGGAAACACTAATTAATGAGAATAGAAACCAAAATTGGTGATTCTATGATATTAATTTTCCTGCTGAGGACGGCTTAGCTGGCTCGAAGCATACACCAAACAACCCTATTACAGAGAGACAGCATAATGAGCTGGCTGGAAGCTATACAACCTGGCACACAAAGAGAAAAGTCTTATGGAGCGGGCTGGAAGCTGACAATAATGGAGCTGCGGTTGGAAGCGTTTAAACTGCCACACAAGTGAAAGTCTAAGGGATGGCTGGAAGATATACAACCTAATGGAGCTGGCTAGGAAAGCGTGTACAACCTAATGCGCTGCTGGAAGGTCATGCTACCAACCTAATGATATGGCAACCGTAAGCTTGACAAACCTGTCAACACACCCCGTAAAAAGGTCTTTGAAGTGGTGGGAAGTCTACAACCTAAGGAGCTAGCTGGAAGCTGTACACACCATGGCGGGAAGTGGAGCTGTTTACAACCGTCACTAATGGAGCGTGGTGGAAGTTTAGTCTAATTCAGGAGTCGGGAACGTATTCTTCGTTGTGGGTTATCGCCACAATTGGGGAACGTACAATACACTTGTGCTCTCGTGGGTTATCGAACGAAGGCTGTATATTGTCAACTACCAGCCCTCGGATATGTCCAGGTGGGGGAAGGGATAATAGCCTATATACTGCTTTACTGTGCTTAAATTTCAAAATTAAATTTTTGGGTTTTTGGGAGGAGGGTGTAAGAGGGACTGACGGGTCCCGGTTGGCAACAAGGACAGGCTAGCGTTACCTTTAAACCCTCTAAAAAAAACCCAAACTAATCACCCCTTGAGTACTGCTCATGCTACTATATAGGAGGGCACTAACATGCCTTAATATCCCATTGGCTCCTAAGACTTGGCACCACATGATGGCAGCTTCCAGGACAGCTCCACTACGTGCATATTCGTTCCTTACTGCTCGCAAAGCCAGCATTCAGGAATGACCTGCAAGGGAAAAAAACATTAGAATGAGTAAGATAATGCATGCTAGAATGGTGCCTGGCACTGGATTCATGTTGGTGACTTATAGTGTGTGCAGAGGGATGTTGGGGTATTGCATACATGCAAACGATTGACCAACTGCCGTTTTGTCGCAAGCAGCCTCAAGGGGCGCTGTATGCGGGAAGCCTAATAATGTGGCGGTTGCAAGCTAAGCCATTATTTTTTAATTAACGGACATGCATAAATAAGTTGTTAGATGTAGGCGGCTCAGGCATACCATTACAAGGCAAATCGACATCTCCCGGCCCAATTCTGTAGACAATCAGCACAGGGGCGCATTTATTGCGGGCTACAGAGGGTAGGTTCAGTAAGCCATAGTATGATCTATTCATAAGGACCATGCCATTAATTCAGTTGTTCATGAGGTGGTTAAGGGGCACCCATCCATACCATACAAGGCAAATCGCATCTCCCGCCCAGTCTGTCGCAAGCAGCCTCAAGGGCGCTATCGGGCTACAGTTGGGTAGGTTTCGCTAAGCCATATGATGATATTATTGCGAATAAAGTAATCATGCATTCCTAAGTTGTGACATGAGAGTGGTTGTCAGGGCATAGCATACAAGGGCAAATCGCCTCTACCGCCCAATTCTGTAGCAACGCCAGGGCCTCAAAGGGCGTTTTATCGGGATACAGTATGGGTTAGGTTCAGCTAAGCCAATAATCTGATATTATGATAAGAACATGGCATTAATTAAGTTGTTCCATGTAGGGGATGGTTTACGGACAGACTATACCAGGCAAGCGCATTCTCCCG
>JACBWV010000364.1:20682579-20718124 GCA_013435795.1 Chlamydomonas sp. ICE-L | reverse complement strand
CCCCCACCCCCCCCCCCCATCCCCATCCCAACCCCCTGTTCTATAGTGTTGTTGTGGTGTGTAGTGTTGTTGTAGTGTTGATAGTGTTGGTACTGTTGTGTAGTGTAGTGTAGCTTGTACTGTGGTGTTTTGTCGTGTACGGGTCCAGCAGCTGCAGCATTATTTTTACCAGACATGGGAGAAGGATAGCAACAAGACAATAGCCTAGAGGAGGGACTCGCACCAAACACCCTAGGGATTGCCCAAGAAGCTGCAAGCATATTTTATGAACAAGAGGAGAAACTCGAGGGTGAACTGAGACCTGTGGATCCAATGAAGAAACGCCAACCGTGGGATGACACCCGGGATAAGTGCGTCATAATGTCCCGCAGTGAGACCCGCCCGCCAGCTCGGGCTCGAAACCGAGAATAACCCAGTCGACCACCCACCCCCCACCCCACCCCAACCCCTGTAGATAGCGCACCTGCATATCCTTGGGCATAATGGTTACCCGGTTGGCATGTATAGCCGCCAGATTAGTGTTCTCGAAGAGGCCCACCAAGTAGGCCTCTGTCGCTTCCTGAAGGGCCAAATTTGCCCCTGCTTGGATTCTGTAATTTCCGAAATCTTGTACAATTTGTCGAACTAGCCTCGTGTAACTACGAGGAGCAGCTTGCACTAACGAGGCAACGATCACAAGGCCAAGATGCAGCTGGCGACCAGGGCTGCTCACCGATGCATGTATGCCTTGTGATCGTTGCCTCGTTAGTAGTTGTCTCCAGTCGAAGTGAAGAAAAAAAGAGGAAGAGGAGGATCGTAGCGTAGCGTTCAGAATGCGAGTTTACAATCTGGTGGCTCGAATTGCACTTGGCCGGTTCAGTTTGTGGGTTCAGGGGTTTTGCGTGCGTGGGCTCCGTTGCCAGGGATCTTCTACTGGGCGCGGGGACAGCTGAGAGCCGGACAGGAGTACGGTACACGGTTGCTTGTAACAACAGTCCAGCTAGCACTACAACAGTTCGCGTCCCGGATTTATTGGAACAGGGAAGAGAGGAACCAACGGTGAAGGGCCAGCAAGGGTAGGAAAGGGAATATACGGTTAGCACAAGGGTCTATATTGCTTATTAACCGTAGGTATTTCGGCCCAATTTCAGCAGTGAATACAACTGCATTATTTAATGAATAACTATTCAAATCTTTGCATACCGTACTTCCTTTAAGTTACATAGACTTAGATATGAATAAGGGATGCTTTGGAATATATGTCAAAGAGGTCATCAATGTAATAAAACATGTTTATAACATAACCCCATAGACTATCCTACAATAGGAAAATGGTCCCTGAACTTGTCAGGTACCCATATGGGATCA
This sequence comes from Chlamydomonas sp. ICE-L, assembly GCA_013435795.1. Classification (NCBI taxonomy): domain Eukaryota; kingdom Viridiplantae; phylum Chlorophyta; class Chlorophyceae; order Chlamydomonadales; family Chlamydomonadaceae; genus Chlamydomonas; species Chlamydomonas sp. ICE-L. Next base: position 20,716,777 of record JACBWV010000364.1, on the reverse strand, counting down.
GTCCGATTCAGGAAAACCAAAGATCAGAAGCAGATTCGAAGGAACGAGGAAGTTCTGAGTTCAAATCAGTAGTTACCGATCTGCGCTGTTTAAACCATAACCAGTTGAGATCCTGAACCCCATAAACTATCCTACAGTAGGAAAATGGTCCCTGAACTTGTCAGGTAACTATATGTGATCAGTCCGATTCAGGAAAACCAAAGATCAGAAGCAGATTCGAAGGAACGAGGAAGTTCTGAGTTTAAATCACAAGTTACAGATCTCTGCTGTTTAAACCGTAACCAGTTGAGATCCTGAACCCCATAGACTATCCTACAATAGGAAAATGGTCCCTGAACTTGTCAGGTACCTATATGTGATCAGTCCGATTCAGGAAAACCAAAGATCAGAAGCAGATTCGAAGGAACGAGGAAGTTCTGAGTTTAAATCAGTAGTTACCGATCTGCGCTGTTTAAACCGTAACCAGTTGAGATCCTGAACCCCATAAACTATCCTACAGTAGGAAAATGGTCCCTGAACTTGTCAGGTACCTATATGTGATCAGTCCGATTCAGTAAAACCAAAGATCAGAAGCAGATTCGAAGAACGAGGAAGTTCTGAGTTTAAATCAGTAGTTACCGATCTGCGCTGTTCGAAAGGCGCGGATCTGTAACCAGTTCTCTAAGCTCAGAACTTCCCCGTCCCTTCGAATCTGGTTATGACATTTTGTTTACCTGAATCTAATTTATCAGATATAGGTACCTAAGAAGTTTAGAAACCATTATCGTAGTGTAGGATAGCCTACTGGCGTGCAGGGTCCCAATTGGTAGCTGTTCGAAAGGCGCGGATCTGTAACTAGTTCTCTAAGCTCAGAACTTCCCCGTCCCTTCGATTCCGGTTATGATATTTTGTTTTACTGAATCGATATAATCATATATAGGTACCTAAGAAGTTTAGAAACCATTATCTAGGTGTAGGATAGCCTACTGGCGTGCAGGGTCCCAACTGGTCGCCGTTCGAAAGGCACGGATCTGTAACCAGTTCTCTAAGCTCAGAACTTCCTCGTCCCTTCGAATCTGGTTATGATCTTTTGTTTTCCTGAATCTAAATAATCATATATAGGTACATGAGAAGTTTAGAAACCATTATCATAGTGGAGGATAGCCTACTGGTGTGCAGGGTCCCAACTGGTCGCTGTTCGAAAGGCGCGGATGTGTAACCAGTTCTCTAAGCTCAGAACTTCCTCGTCCCTTTGAATCTGGTTATGATCTTTTGTTTTCCAGAATCGGAATAATCATATTGGGTACATGAGAAGTTTCGGGATCATTATCCCCCATTGTTCATCAGGTTTGATTAGCATGACCCCCATCAGGGTTGTCTAGGTCCTGCGACGCAGATCCCGCATGCACCGCAGGCGCAGGCCCCGAGAATCCGATTCAAATATGGCGACCTGCTTCTCCGCCCATGCGCGTGCGGTTACGGCGGTACTGCATGCTGTACAGTTCAAACTGGTCAGCGCAATGGGTTAGCGCTTCAACTTAGCGGCTGTGCAAGCTTTCACTGTTCACTGCGCGTCAATTGGTTCTCGACTCAGCGATATTCCTGCAGAATAGCGCACCATGCTGCCTGCTTTCCTTGAATTAACTTGGACTGATCTATTCATAGCTTCAGCCATTCCCGAATTGCTTCCTAGATCCGTCAATACCTACATGCGCGAGCACTTTGCTTCCGCGGCACTTTGCTTTGGGAATGGTTGTGCTTCAACTCAAGACTGTAGCGACCTTCTTCTCCGCCCACGCCGGCGCGTGCGGTTAAGGTACTGCATTTTTCGTTTCGTCAAGTGGTGCCTTACTTGAACAGAGTTGTGTCGCAGGCATTAAGGCAGCTGCAGCAAAATGACCTATCATGGAGCCGCAAGAGTTCCAATGCTCGAGGTGTGAAACAGGTGCGCAGTCAGATAGCGACATGCTGCCTGCTTTCCTTGAATTAACTTGGACTGAGCTTGCTTTCATAGCTTCAGCCATTCCCGAATTACTTCTGAGATCCGTCAATACCTACACGTGCGAGCACTTTGCTTCCGCGGTAATTTGCTTTGGGAATTGTTGTGCTTCAACCCAAGACTGTAGCGACCTGCTTCTCCGCCCCCGCGCGTGCGGTTAAGGTACTGCGTTTTGCGTCTCGTCAAGTGGTGCCTTACTTGACCAGAATTTGTCTCGACTTTGACTGACTTGCTTTTTCGAGTTGTTCCGCAGGCATTAAGGCAGCTGCAGCAAGTCGACCTATCGTCCAGCTCATCATGGAGCCGCAAGAGTTCCAATGCTCGAGGTGCAAAACAGGTGCGCATTCAGATAGCGAATTTGGTTTGAACCATGGCTGCTATTTGAAAGTCGGAAGAATGCGCATTGCTGCCAATGTATCTCAACTAACGCTCACCAACGAACATTTGTCTGCAGGTCTCACTCTTGCGACTGGTCTCGCGTCAGAACGCCTGGATGCTGATGACCTTGAGGCTGAAGACAATGTCGTTGATGAACAAGAAGCACAGCATGCTGGAGTTTCGTCAATTCGTACCTGAGGAACTACTTCGTGGCCAACTGCACTTCCTTAGTAGCATATATATCTAGCTCTTCAATCACTAATTACTATCATGTTTAACTATCTAAGGATTCATTCATTATGGTGCTTTCAATTTCTGTAACAAAGATCGAAGAGTCCTGCTGTCCAAATATGCGCCCTCAGTCTTCAGTGCTTGCATTGCTTTACGAAAAAACAGATCTATTTGAACATCATTTGAGTCATGTTTGAAACAACCAACCTTGTTTCAAACCTTTCTCAAGGGGCACGTTGATGACGGCTTGATTAAGATCTATTTGAACATGGTTTGAGTCATGTTTGAAACAACCAACCTTGTTTCAAACCTTTTTCAAGGGGCACGTTGATGACGGCTTGATTAAGATCTATTTGAACATGGTTTGAGTCATGTTTGAAACAACCAACCTTGTTTCAAACGGATCTCAGTCGGTAGGTTTGATGGCCGACTGATTCAAACAGGAAACAAAGATCGATTGAATCAAGGTTATCTCCGATCGAATCTAAGAATGAATCAAACGAACAATTCAAACAGGATTTTCTTTGTTTCAAACGACCCTCAAAGAAGTACTAAATATCGACTGGTTCTTATGACTCCAATCTCAAAAGAAGGCTTTACATAGCCGTCTGTGTGGCGTGTGGAAAGAGAGAGAGAGAGAGAGAGAGAGAGAGAGAGAGAGAGAGAGAGATATTCGCGTGTGTATGGCTGTAATCTGTATGGATTTTGCGTTATTTGTAGATGGAAGAAAGGAAAGGAGGGTGGTGAGCGAAGGACGCGCTAGGGAAGAGGATGAGGAGGAGAAGAAAAGAAAAATATGCAGGCTCGGGGCGAGGAGGGCCTTTTATGATGCCCGGCGATCGTACCGCCAGCAATACACAAGGATTGGATTGGGTATGCCTGGGGGGGGGCTGGGCACTACTACGCAAAGCGCCGGTCCCTTTAATCTGAGTGAGTGAGTGATGGACGATGAAGAGGAGTCGTCGACATGTGTTCCGCCGTTTGCGTGTGTCAATGAGGGTCCTGCGTGTGCCATGCGGTGGTCGGCCTCTTGTGTCCTCCGATACATTCGACAGTGTTCCGCCGTTTGCGTGTGTACTCCGATGGACAACTCAGATCCGACAAGTGTTTCCGCGAGTCCGCAGCTGAATTCCCCTGCCCCACTCCGTGGGTCCCGCGATTCCTCTTTCATACTCCCGACATAGTTGTCAAGCAGAAGTCTGCTTGAGACGACACGTGTCCACATGCGCCTCGAACCACGAGTGTAAACAAGTCAGATCCGACACATGTCCCCCATGCGCCTCGAACCACGAGTGTAAACAAGTCAGATCCGACACATGTCACCCATGCGCCTCGAAAAATACGAATCCTACTTGACGCACCAGGCCAGCCACCCCAGGCCAAGCCACACCCAGGCCAAGCCACACCCCAGCCATGTCAATCTTAACCAAGTACCGACTCCAATTCTTCGCTCACGAACTCAGTGTGTTAGGGAGTATCCAGCGAAATCCGAAAGCTAATTCCGAGGGTGAACTCAGTGTGTTAGGGAGCATCCAGCGAACTCCGAAAGCTAATTCCGAGGGTGAGTTCAATAGTAGCAGTCATCGAGATCTAGTCATGGTTACTTTCATTGCTGCTAGTATTTGCGAAGTTCGCGTTTGGATTGCGCTGGCTTGCTAGCTCTATGGCTCCACCTGCGAAAGCATTATCCAGTCATGGTTACTTTCATTGCTGCTAGTATTTGCGCTGGCTTGCTAGCTCTATGGCTCCACCTGCGAAAGCATTATCCAGTCATGGTTACTTTCATTGCTGCTAGTATTTGCGCTGGCTTGCTAGCTCTATGGCTCCACCTGCGAAAGCATTATCCAGTCATGGTTACTTTCATTGCTGCTAGTATTTGCGAAGTTCGCGTTTGGATTGCGCTGGCTTGCTAGCTCTATGGCTCCACCTGCGAAAGCATTATCCAGTAATTTGCGAAGATTGCGAAGATTGTGCTGGCTGCGAAAGCATGAGCTGACCAACCATCCACCCATGTTCGCAGGCACTGAAGATGGCTATGAAGAAGAAAGGGTCTATCAAGATTCAGTTCCGAACTTCAATGTGTATGGATTTCGAGTATGTAGGAAGTTTGCCGTACATAAAGCATGGCAACTTTTGCATCATCGACGAGGATGATGTCGACAGAGAAGGGGTTCGACTGCGAGATTTGCAGCACTCGTCATCTCCAGATTTTCGTGTCCTAATTATGGAGATGTTTGGTATGCCTCTCCCTTTGCTGGTGAATTGCAGGGATTGCCCTGCAAATGCAGTTTTGACAGTCGATCACTCGACTACATTCGAAGCCTGTAACTGTGGTGTATGCCCACTTAGCATGGAGGCGGGTAGGGCTGGAGGTTGATGAGGTGGGGGATGGAGATGGAGATCTATTGATTGAGCGCTATTTTAACCAGTTGCATCCGCCCACGCTCTCCTTGTCCCACTCCTTGTCCCTGTGACACTCCAGGGAGTGTCTTTTTGAATTTGTCCCTGTGACACTCCAGGGAGTGTCTTTTTTAATTTGACACTCCAGGGAGTGTCTTTTTGAATTCTTCTCCTTGCAGGGTTTGTCAATGCAGCGCTGAATCCTCGGAGGAGCCCTGGGTTAACTGAAGGTGAGAGGGGCTGTGGGCTTGCTTGTCACGCTTTTCAGCCCCCATGCACGGGAGTTCCATGCAACAGCAAGAAGAGCAGTTGCAAGGGGCTGCATTTGATTGCATTTGGTTGCATGAGGTTGCATGGAGGCATCGTCAGCAGCAGCAGCATCGGTAGCAGCGTCGTCTACAAGTGTGTCCACAGTATCTTGTTAATGTGTCTGTGCGCGCGTTGCAATCACTTTGCATATTTTGGCATCTGTAGGTAGCGCGCTGAGCAGCAAGGGATGGTGGGGGGCTGCATGGAATTGCGCTGAGCTGTGCATGCGATGTCGTGATGCTCCATGAGATGGCACTGACACCCGCGCTTTGTCTTGCCTACATATTGTCCAAATGGATACCAGAAGAATGATGTTGTCATTTGTGCCCAAGCTGGACCTCTCACGACTTGCAACGCCTGGAAATCCATTCCAGAAGTCCATCCACCGTTGTTTTGTTATGCTTGACCCTGCTACGACTTCAGTTGCTGACATCATGCGAACAGCATCTGCAAAGCTTGGTGCGCACTTGCAGCTGAGGGCTGCGTACAAGAGGGAGCCAATCTCACCCTTCAAGATCCTATCCGTATGGGCTTTCAATGATGGACCCGTAGGAGTGGCAGTCCCCTTGACGTCTGCTGACTACTTGCTGAGTGATGCAGTCGTATCCCGCACTCATGAATCAGGCTTTGGTGCGGCCTCCGCCTGAAGATGGCCTTCGCTTTATGGTGTTGCCGTCTGAAATTTATATTCGCATGTTGATGAGTGTGTCGCTAGATGAACGACAACTAGCACTGGTAGCCAGTCCCCATATGGAAGGTGTTTGGAGACAGCATGTCTTCTTTGACCTTCCCAGCTCTGAGTTGTACTTTGAGGTGGACTTGTCAGACACCCTATAAAATTTGGATGATATGTTTGCTTGTAATTATGCAGCCTATCACATCTTCCAGTTTGCACAACACGCGCCCGTGGAAGGAGACCCGCGCTCCCCCTTCAGAAACCAATAGAGTTGTCGAGCAGGAGTCTGCTTTAAGCCGCCGTGTGAGAATGAGTATGCGCAATACGTATGTGAGTATGTCACCGTGATCCCCGCAATCCGCACGACTGCCAACATGATCGATCATGTATGTGTAAAGTTTAAGTTGTCGTCGACCGTGATGTATAGGAGTCTCCGATGACTTTCAGTGAGAAAGAAGCCCAAGCGTTACAGTGATAATAAGCCCAAGTGTTACAGTGAATCTTTTACAAACAACATACACATTGTGTAAGACTTGACAGTTAGTTACACAGTAGTGTGTAGTGTGTCTAATGCTTGATGTGAACTGTGGGCTCCCCTCCGGTCGCCCACCCGCTCGGTTCCTCGCGGACTCCTTTGTGGGGGCTCCCCTCCGGTCGCCCCCGGTCGCTCCGCTGGGGGGAAGAGGTGAAAGGGGCTCCGCCGCTTGTTGAATACAATCCGTTGTTTGCCGATGGACTATGGCTGTACATGGACAGCTCGTGACCCGAAAGGGCAGCGGCGGCGGCGTGAGGTCCGTGCGCAGAAGACGAAGTTTCAAGAGCTCCAGCATCCGTGGAGGTACTTGCATCTATTCTGTGTCCTGAGCTGCAGCGCCCCTTTCGTGGCGTGCCGTTGCACCCCGATCTTCTGAAGATCGAGTTGATAGATGAGACACTTACTATCTGCTATGGGGTTTGTGTCCCCATTCGACTCTAAGACAGTAATACCGAACCTGATGACGGTGTTCGAAGCAAAGCTCAAGGGAACACAGATGTTCCGAGAATACACAAACACCGCTCTGCTGTTCACGAGGAATGTCTGAATAGCCGAGCGGTGTTTTGTGTATTCTCGGAACATCTGTGTTCCCTTGAGCTTTGCTTCGAACACCGTCATCAGGTTCGGTATTACTGTCTTAGTGTCGAATGGGGACACAAACCCCATAGCAGATAGTAAGTGTCTCATCTATCAACTCGATCTTCAGAAGATCGGGGTGCAACGGCACGCCACGAAAGGGGCGCTGCAGCTCAGGGCACAGAAGAGATGCAAGTACCTCCACGGAACGTGGGGTATTGCGCCTCAAGACGTTCGCTCCTTCTCTTGCTCAACAACGGCAAAGATGGGGGGTTGGGCGGCACGTCCTCGGTGCCGCAATCAATGCTGTCGACGCCACCTGTCCACACGTACTGGAAGACGACATCGGCCATCTCCCTAAAGACGGCACCTGCATCACCCGCGTCAAGTTGGTAGTACTCGTACCCAACGTCGCGACGGGGCTTGACTTGAGGGTCTCCGCTAAGGTACCGGAGCAGGGCAGTCAGTCTCAGCCTCCACACAAGCACGCGGATTAAGTACGTAGTGGATGGCGAAGATCATCTTTGAGTTCTTCGGGTACTGAGAAAGTCGCTGACCAAAGGGCTTCGACGTCCTGCCCACCTTGACGACGATCTCATCCTTCTGAATGAACTTGTGCTCAACCAACGCGTACACGACATTGGTTGTCATGTGCGCCATGATAGCTGTCCAGCTGCTCATATGCTATATCACAATGCTCGCGTTTACACCATTATTATAGGCCTGACGGCTCGTCTTCAGTCTCGAATTCGTACGCGACAGGCGACGCTACGTCAACCAGGTGGTTGTACATGGACAGCTCGTGACCCGATAGGGCAGCGGCAGCGTGAGTGTTGCTCGGCGTCAGATCCGTGCGCAGAAGACGAAGTTTCACGAGCTCGAGCATACGGCAGACACTCTCAGGGCACAGGCGGTAATTTCTCTCCTCCTTGGTGCGTTTGCATTTTACCTGCACCCGCTTGGTCTCGCTCACCATATCCAGACCCACGGCGTTCAAGATCATCTTAACCGCCTTGGACACCTTGCGCAGGTCCCACCCGTCGCGAACGCCACACGAGGCCTGCCTGAACAGCCGAGCGGTGTTGTTGTATTCTCGGAACATCTGTGTTCCCTTGAGCTTTGCGTCAAACGCTGTCATCAGATTTGGTATGACGGCCGTAGTGTCGAATGGGGACGAAAACCCCAGAGCATCGAGTGTTTCCTCTACTAGAACGATCTTCAGCAACCCTGAGTGCTCCGTCGTGTGCACGTCGGCTCCGCGAACCGGGCGCAGGATCGGGCACAGCAGGCGCGACATGAGCCGCGCCTTCGGAGAGCCGACAGCACCAGGCTTGTTCTCCAGCAGGAACTCCTCGTCAACGCGGTCGATGCCCCATGCAGAGCAGTAGCGGCTCAGGTACAGAAGGAACTTGTCGTCCTCGCTCGCGTCGTTGGCCATCACCCGCTGCTCGATAGCATCCATGAGATCCTTGCGCCGCATGGCAGTGGGCACATCGCTGAGGATGTCGGTGACGCCGCCGGCGACAGGGCCGGTGACAGTGTCAGGGGCAGTGACAGGGACAGGGACAGCTCCGGCGACAGTGGCGGCGACAGTGTCAGGGGCAGTGACAGGGGTAGACCCGGTGAGCGCATCCAGCTGCTCTTGAGCCTTGAGGACGCGCAACAGGAACTCGCTTGTCGCCTCCACGTCGCCCTCAGCCGGCGCGTGCACGCGGGCGGCACTGACCGCAGCGTAGCTGGTGCCGAGGTCCATGCGGTGACCTGCATGCTCCAGAAGGTCGGCGAAGCAGGACACGTAGTCGAAGCTGGCGTTGTAAATCTCCGCAAGAAAGTAGCTCTCGACATTCATCTTCAGTGTCGGTGGAGCCACGGTCGCAAACAACGGGGCGAGAGCGCCACCCGAGAGCTCCTGCAGTGTGTGGTCGTCTCCACCGTTAATCGCGGGGACGTGCTTGACATCGGAGCAGGTGGAGAAACCCTCCATCCACCTGCGTATTTTGGAAATGTGGTACCCAACGGGACAATTAATTATATAGCAAAGCGTGTTTTAGAATTGTCCCTTTGGGTACCACCTCTCTATCACGGGGGTACGTGCTTGACCTCTAAGCAGGTTGCGAAACCTTCCTTCCACCTGCGTCAGTTTTCAAGCACCGAAGGGATAATTAATATAGCAAATAGTGTTTTATAAGTATCCCTTCACCCACCACTTTTACAATTTTACAATTTCACCCCCTCGATCGCACCTGAGCCACTGGTAGAGGTCGACGTGTGTCAAGTGCTGTCGGGTTGCCTCGCGCGCCACTCGCATGTTCTTGGCGACGAGCGTCCTGACGTCGGTGTCGACCAGGTGTCGCACGCGTCCGGTCATCTGCAGCGCGCCCATCGGCGCCGCGGACCCGGGGCACAGGTATAGGTACATCCTGTCAAAGTGCTCTGTGCTGAAGTCGACGCCCGCCGATATGGTCGGCGTGTACACGACGATCCGTTTGCTGCTCCAGAGTGCGTCGACGTCTATGAGCTTCGCCTTGACTGCGTCTGCTGTCTTGGACGTGTGCAGCAGGCAGAGTCTGGCCGCGTCCTTCGGGTCGTCGAATGTGTCAAGTGCGGCCTTGTGCACCTGCATCGCTCGCTCTTGGCTGAGCGAGACGACGACGACGTTCCTGCCTGCGGTGATGTCGTCTCTGATCTGCGCGCTCCATGTCACCTCGTCCTTCGATATGGCGAATGTGCGCGCGTTCTCTGTGCTCCGGTAGTCGTTGACGACGAGCAGGTTGCGCAAGCCGGCCTGCTTGAGGAATTCTTTCGTGACGCTGCCCCATGTCGCGTCCATTGTGACGACGCCGGTTGTCGTCGCGTTGAGCGTGTCCGCCAGCCTCTGTATCTCAGCCAATGGGTTGACGACGGTTGGCGACATGAAGTGTCTCAGCAGCGACTCCACCTCGTCGAGCACAACTATGTCAAAGCCCGATGTGAGGTATCGCATGCACGTGTGCTCTGCGAGCCTGTGTAGCGACTCTATCTGGCAGATGACGCGCGGTGTCTTGTCCCTTCGCCTGAGGTCCTGTGGGGTGACGTCGGCGTCGAGGTATGATACAAATCCCTTGCGCGCCAGTTTTCTCTTGTGCTCTAGCGCGAGCGACTGCCTGTATGTGACGACGAGCACGGTCTTGTCCTCGCCCACGCGGTCTAGGAGTGCGTCTAGCATGGTGGACTTTCCTGACCCCATCGGGCTGCGCACTGAGAGCGTGTTGACGTCCTTGCGCTCCGTGTCTAACCACACGTCGACCGCCTGCTGCATCTCTAGGCATGCGTCGATGTCTATGTACCTACTGTTGACGTGCACGGCTCCCGCGTCCCACGCGTCGCCTGCTGGTTCCGCGAGTCTTCCGATGCACACGGGCGCGTGGTTGTCGCAGGTGGCGGAGAAGCACTTTACGAGGCAGTTTCCTGCTGTGTCTACGAAGCATCGCATGTTCTGCTCTCCGTTGTGTATGTTTCCTGTGTAGCACGGTTCACTCCTGTCACTGTAGTTGAACCTGACGCCTACGGCTCGATCGAATGCGTCCTCTGCGGGTCGTCTGTCGTGGAATGCTGACGGGTGCATGTCTCGTCTGAGTAGGTCGAGCATGCGCACGATTATGTCGGCGCGTCGGACGTGCGGTTCCTTCTCTACGGCCTTTGCGATGATGGTTCCCGCCGCTCTGACTGCGTCTGCGACTGTTTGCGTGCGCGGTCGTGCCGGCCATGCGATCCCGTTCTTCTTGACGTATCTCGGTATGTGCTCTGGCACCTGTATGACTGCGGCATCCTCTGGCACGTTTGAGATGACTGTCCTGAGTGCTGTGTATGGGTCATCCTTGTGGTGCTGCTTGAGCGGGACGAGGACCGAGTCCGTGTCCTTGTTGAACTTGCACGACCCTAGCATGCGCATCTCCCTGTCCCTTGTGTACACGCCTATGTCTACAAGCTTCCCGACTCCGTTTGGGTCTAGCTGCTGCAGTCTCATGGCGAGGTGTGCTGCGCCTGTGGTGTCTGACTGGTGGTTGCTGCTGTACACGTGGAGCGGCGTTCCTTCTCTCTTCGTGTCGATGATGAGGTGCAGGCTGAGCTTCTTGGCGTTTGGGCTGACGAGCCATATGAGGTCGTTGTCGACGTTGCTGAAGATCATCTTGATTGCGTCCTCTGTGTGTGCGACCAGCGCGGCGACGTCTAGGAAGGGCACCTGGTCGTTCGGAAGTGGTGGACCGTCGATGTCAAGGTACGGCTTGCATGGCTTTCCGAACGGTATGATCTCGAACGCGTGTCTCGCGTGTCCCTTGAGTCTTTGCAGCGCCTCGTTTGCATCTGTCCAGTCCTTGTAGCATCCGAACTGTCTCCATCCACTGAACGGGTCATGCAGCTGCATCTGCGCGCGTGCGTGCATGATCGTCGCATCTGCCTGCATGCTCGCCTTTGCGCCTGCGCCCCTGTGCCAGTTTGCTCCCAGCCCGCTTATGGGTGGGCATGGCGCCAAGTTGGCCTTGGGTTGTTTTTGTGCGTCCGTCGGCATCGTTTCAACCTTCTTCAGTCGGATAATCCAATTGCGTGGTTTAAATGGAGATTCGTGTGGATAACCCTTTGGTCTGGTACAGCATCTACATTTTGCTTACTCTGATCCTGTTTACACCATAAAACATGTCAGATCCGTAGAGGTTCACACGAGTCCGCATTCAATTCAATTCCGTGCTTGACCTCTAAGCAGGTGGAGAAACCCTCCATCCACCTGCGTCAGTTTTCAAGCAGTGGCACCGAAGGGATAATTAATATAGCTAATAGTGTTTTATAAGAATCCCTTCACCCACCACTTTTACAATTTCACAATTTACCCCGTGTCTCAAGCAGACGTCTGCTTGAGACTACACGTGTTCCCCATGCGCCTCTAACCACGAGTGTAAACAGGTCAGATCCGACACGTGTGTTCCGCGCGCCCATGAAATACGAGTGTAAACAAGTCAGATCCGACACGTGTTTCCGCGAGTCAGCAGCTGAATTCCACTGCCCCACTCCGTGGGGCCCGCTGTTTCCCCTTCACAATCAAAATACAGTTGTCGAGCAGAAGTCTGCTTGAGACCACGTGGTCTTTAGGACCCCTTTAATCTGAGTGAGTGAGTCAGCAGCTCAATTCCACTGCCCGCGATTTCCCTTTCATAAATCCAACAGAGTTGTCAACCAGAAGTCTGCTTGAGAACGCAGGGCCTTCAGGAATCCGTTGAATATGTTGGCGGCACCCCACGTATTCACTGTGCGAGTCAGCAACTGAATCCCTCTGCACCGCTACACGGTGCCCGCGCTCCTCCCTTCAGAAATTCACTAGGGTTGTCAAGCAGAAGCCTGCTTGATACACACGGCTTTCTTTTGAGTACAGGACCACAGTGAATGCGGTTGCGTAAGACTCAATGCGGCTTTAATCGACGACAAGTGTTTCGTGTGCGCTTCGAAAAACGAGTGTAAACCACGCAAAATCCATACAGATTACAGCCATACAAACTCGAATCTCTCTCTGTCGAACTGCGACTCATTCAATGCGCGCTAACAAACCAGAATTCGCCCCCGTACAGACAGTTTCGGATAGATCCGAATTAGATTTGTGTTAGATGTACATCGGATTTGTGTTAGATACGCGTCGGTTTAACACCGTGCGCGACACCCGATGCGGTGCGATGACATTTTAGAAATTCAGGCCAAATTTAGGGGGCAGGACCCCTGTACTGCCCAAAGAGCAGCCCCATTTAAGTCAGCTATAATTTACTGAAATGTCACTGTAAAAAACGAAGCAGCTTCTAATTCTCTCCTGCCGTCTAGACAGTCGCAACACAAACAAACTTACTATGTCCTGTGGAAGACCAGGCCAACAAGTTTTGGGCGGAGCCCCCTCTTCAAGGGGGCGGGAGCCCCCATGTTTACCCATTTGTCCTTCCGACCATCCATCCATCCATCCGTCTGACCGTGATGAAGCCTGACACGTCAGCCAACGATCTCGTAACTAACTCGCTTCCGTTGCCACCTGTCGCTCCGTCGCGATCATTCTCCGCCAATTTTTAGCGTCGCAGGCGACGCTGCATAGCACTTGTTAAACTGAAGTTGAAGGTCGAGAGAGGCTTCCTTCGTTCATCCATGAATGTATAAAGAGACTAGATCAAGTCTTTTTTTTTGTATGAATAGTTTTTTGTACTGTTTTCTATCGTTCAGTAGAAGAGGAGGAAAACATTTTGTTTTGGGAAAAAGTGATTGGTTCGCGTTTACATTTTTCTGTTAACAATGTTTTTACTGCCGAAGACGGCGAGCAGCCTAATTTCTGGCTTAAGCTATGTAACCTAGTTCAAGTTCAAGTTAAACTGCCTAATCCGCTTAGTCTCCTCCCTGGTTTCTGTGCATCGCACGCGAGGGATTGGAAATGGAAGTCGGTGAGAAGCCCAGAGATAGCTGGAAAACCATGTAACACTCCACTCCATAGCTTTTCTTTTCAGCTACGAGCAGCAGCTGGTATACAGCTCCCTGAGCCATCCATTGTGCCAAGCCCCAATATTTCAACTGGACGTTATTGGAAATATGATCATGTCAGTTCCCAGATGCACTTATATTACATATGTTGCTATATGTTAGGCCAGGTAGCAAGCCAGGGGAGCTGCCTAGAAGCTACTGTTGGTAGCTGAAAAGAAAAGCTATGCTCCAATCCAATCCAATGTTTTGTGGGTTGCTAGAGCGACAGGATGAAGTAGCAGAGCAAGGGCTAACATGGAAGCCGACACCCACACCCACGCCCACCCACCCACACCCACCAGGAACTGAGAGCTAACATGAAGTGGCACCAAGCATCGTATACATGGTTATGGATTGCATGTTCTAATGTACGGTACCACATGTTCTAACGTACCATACCACATATTAGAATGTACCGGATCACATCTTCTAATGTACAAGAATATAACAATATCACATTATACTATTATGTACGGATGATGTGTCATTGAATCACGACCTCAACCCTTTGGGGCATATCCCAGCTGGATGGCTCTGGTCGAAAGGTTTCTGCCGACAGACTACACGTGGGCTTCAACATTAGGAATCACGACCTCAGTCTCCTTGTAACTGAATGACTCCATTAACTGGAGTCCAGTCACGAGACAGCTGGGATTTGTTTTCTTTTGAGCCTACCCTAGCTGAATGGCTCTGGTCGAAAGGTTTCTGCCGGCCGTACAGACCAGGGTACTTGAGGAGAACCCCCAGCTCTTCTGCCTGAGACGCAACCAATTGTATAGCCTGCCTCCTGCGAGGCAACAGACCTTTCCATCTGGTCGGTGGACCCTCCCCACACTGCGTCCTGCAACGCAATGGACACTTCGACGTTGCGCCTACGACGGAGGACGCAGCGTCCTGAAGCGTACAGACTACACGCGGGCTCCAACATTAGGAATCACGACCTCCATATCCTTTTCTGGGGGGGGGCTGCTGGAGCAAAATGATGAATTGACACCCAGCATCACATACAATATTTTGGGTCGCTTGTTCTAACGCACCGTACCGCATGTTCTAACGTACCGTACCACATGCTCTAATGCCCCAAAGGCCCCAGCTGAAAGGCTCCGGTCAACACATTTCATCCCGCCGCACAGAATACACGCGGGCTCCCACATTAGGAATCATGACCTCCGTCTCCTTGTAACTGAATGACTAACTGGAGTCCAGTCACTAGAAAGCTCGAATGTTTTTCCTTTTGAGCCTATCCCATGTGAATGGCGCCGGTTGAAAGATCTCTGCCGGCCGGACAGACTACATGCGGGCTCCAACGTTAGGAATCAAGACCTCCGTCTCCTTGTAACTGAATGACTAACTGGAGTCCAGTCACTAGAAAGCTCGAAGTTTTTTCCTTTTGTGAATGGCGCCGGTTGAAAGATCTCTGCTGGCTCCAACGTTAGGAATCATGACCTCCGTCTCCTTGTAACTGAATGGCAGGTGCATTTCTGCTAGAGACTTTAGGTAACCCTGCCGGACCTACAAAAAGGCGAAGGGTTTTAGGGTTCAGGGTTAGGGGTTTGACAAACCTACAAGGGGCACAGGGTTTTAGGGTTTAGGGTTAGGGGTTTGACGACTCAACAAGGGGCACAGGGTTATAGGGTTCAGGGTTAGGGGTTTGACGAACCTACAAGGGGGACAAGTCCTAGGCAGAATCGCAAGCGACGCGAAAAATTGGCGGAGAGTGTTGGCTATTGGAATTGGAGTGGAGCAGACCGAAGCCAGTTAGTTGCTGGCAGTTGGCTGATGTGTGAGGCTTCGTCGCTGTCATCGGTCGGTTGGACGGACTGACAACAAGGTGAATCTGGGGGCTCCCGCCCCCAAGAAGGGAGGTCCCCCGCCAACAAACGTATCTTGTAGTACTCCATCCCAGGGCCTCCGTCGTATCACCACCAGGGTACTTCCAGGCGCGCGCTTTTGCGAGCTGGCGCGCTGCATTTTTGAGCCCCACTGCGCGTTTTGTGCACTTTTTGGCAACCCCCTGTGGGCGCAGCAAATAATTTTTGAGCTTTCTGCACTACACAGCGCAGTTGTTTTGTTTCAAGCGCTGGCCAATTTGGTCAATGGAAGTACCCTGATCCCTACGATTTGCTGGAGACCAGATCTTTTAGTATTGTATGATATTGTATGCGCAGCATCCATTAGCAAATGACTTGGTAAACGACCGTTTGCCAAACTGAATTCGAGTCGAACCTGAGCCGGCTGGGTCGCTCGCTAACTGGCTTGCCTTTGCCAAGTATATCCAACATGTATATCCAACGTCGGTTACCAACAAATTCCTGGCGAGTTTGAAAACGTGTACTCTCTGCATATATATATAGTACCTGATAATAGCCTTTCCGGATAGTCTAGAATTATCTTGATTGTTTAAGGATGAGCAAGTCCCAAGCCTAATAGGCTACCCGCTGGACAGTAACATACAAACAAGGGGATGTTCAAATTTTCAATTTTCATTTTTTTTTTTCAATTTTCAATTTTACAAACAAGGGGCGTGGGTTGTTATATTTAAGGAATTGGATTTTAATTTTGAATGGTTACATGGTTTAAAGAAAACTCTGGGCTGCTCTCTGTCTTCTAATCCCAAGTCCCTCCGTGCGATCCAGGGATTGTTTTCAAATCTAAAAGTTTTTTTTTCTAGCTTTATGGGTTTAGGCCTTCTCCAGAGACAGTGTTGTACAGCCGTTTATGGCCATTTAAGGCCATTTGTAAGCGGTGTGTGTGTGTGTGTGTGTGTGAGGGGGGGATCTTCTTTATACAATTGGCTTAGTGTCTGCCAAAGTGGGGGTCTGTGCAGGGGGGGGGGAGGGTTTTGGGGGGGCTTGGGGTCTGCCTAAGTGTGTGTGTGTGTGAGGGGGGTCTTCTTTATACCGGCAATTTGGGCCAAAACTGTGTGTGTGTGTGCGTGTGTGCGTGAGGGGGGTCTTCTTTATACCGGCAATTTGGGCCAAAACTGTGTGTGTGTGTGTGTGTGCGCGTGAGGGGGGTCTTCTTTATACCGGCAATTTGGGCCAAAACTGTGTGTGTGTGTGTGTGTGTGTGTGCGTGAGGGGGTTCTTCTTTATACCGGCAATTTGGGCCAAAACTGTGTGTGTGTGTGTGTGCGTGAGGGTGGTCTTTTTTATACCGGCAATTTGAGCCAAAACTGTGTGTGTGTGTGTGTGTGCGTGAGGGGGGTCTTCTTCATACCGGCAATTTGGACGATGGGGATGATGGGGACGATGGGGATGATGAGGATGATGGGGACGAATAGTGTACTACATTTTGTCATATTGATCAGCGGTTAAAGCGCACAAACGTCAAATTGGTCAGCGTTTTGTAGTGCAACAAGCGCAAAAACTGCGCGCTGCGCCCACAGAGGGTTGAAAAACTGCCGCGCGCGCTTTGTAGTACCCTGGGGACGAATAGAGCACATACTTAACCACAGGAATAGAGAGTAAGAAACACAGAAAAAGGAACAAACTGCTTTTCAGCTTACCCAACATCTCTGTGTAGGTCAGAGCAGGGAAGACAGACAAGCAAGCAAAGAAGCAAGCAAGCAAGCAAGCAAGCAAGCAAGCGAAGCTACCTTACTAACTGCCCCATGCATCTCCAAACCTACCGCTTTGTCCTCTATCAGATTCAGCACCCACTCGTCCAGCTCACTGTCTGCATCTGGCTGTAGGCTGCTCTTCAGCTTTCCCAACATCTCTGTCTGGGTTAGAGCGGGGAAGGCACGATTGGCGGCTGCGACTTCTGTCAGAGCAACGCATGACTCATCAGAGCCCACAGCAAGCTTCAAGTTGCCGAGTGCGTGGTTGTACAGGCGCACTGAGTCTAGAAGCATGGACCTGCATTTGGATTTAATTTGATTTAAATGAATTTCATGTAATATAGTATAATATAATGTAACATAATTGATTTGACTGGTGAAGCATGGCCACGTCAGTATTCATGCCGACTACGTTGTATAGGCGCACTGAGTCTAGAAGCATGGCCCTGCAATTGGATTTAATTGGATTTCCAGCAATTAATTTAATTGAATTAAATGGCGGCTTGGACTTCTATCAGAGCTGTGCATGACTCATCAGAGCCCACAGCAAGCTTTAAGTTGCCGAGTGCGTGGTTGTACAGGCGCACGGATTCTAGAAGCATAGACCTGCAGTTTGATTTAATTGAATGTAATGTAATCAAATTTAATTGGCAAGTCAAGCACAGCCAAATCAATAATCCATGTACCAGTGCGTGGTTGTACAGGCCCACTGAGTCTAGAAGCAGGGTCCTGCAGTTTGATTTAATTGGATTTAATTGAATGTATGGCCAATATTATAATATAATATAATATAATATAATATAATATAATATAATATAATATAATATAATACAATACAATATAATATAATATGATATAATGTAATATGATGTAATATAATGTAATATAATATAATATAATATAATATAATATAATATAATATAATATAATATAATATAATATAATATTATATAATGTAATATTATATAATATAACACAATATAATATAATATAATATAATATAATATAATATAATATAATATAATATAATATAATACAATTTAATTGACTGGTGAAGCCTGGCCACGTCAATACTCCATGTACGAGTGTGTGGTTGTGTAGGGGCACTGAATCTAGAAGCATGGCCCTGAAATGTAAAATAATTAAATAGGATTTAATCGAATTTAATAAATTATAATAGAATGTAATACAATTTAATTGACTGGTGAAGCCTGGCCACGTCAATACTCCTGTATTCCACACCGAGTCTGTGGTTGTTTAGGCGCACTGAGTCCAGAAGCATGGCCCTGGAATTGGATTTGAATTTTAAATTAATTTGATTTAATTTGATTTTATGGTGTAATTTACTGGTGTAATTTGTCTGATGTAGTGATGCACCAGCATGAAGCTTGAGGGAGCTGATCTGGCACAGCTGGTAGCCACCCTGTGTTCTCCCCCCCCCCCCTCCTTTCTCTCTCTCTCTCTCTCTCTCTCCTCCTCCCGTCCCGTCTCTCATCATCCCTTCCTCTGCTCTCCTGTTCTCTCCTCGGTCCCTCTCGTCTCTCTCTCTCTCTCTCTCTCACCCAGCATGCTGATGTAGTGATGCACCAGCATGAAGCTTGAGGGAGCTGATCTGGCACAGCTGGTAGCCTCCCTCTGTTTTTTCTTCTTCATTTTACTGATTTATGGCCCCAATGAGGTAATAGCACAATGGCCAAACCAAACCAAACCAAACCAAACCAAACCAAACCAAACCAAACCAAACCAAGCTAAACCAAACCAAGCCAAACCAAACCAAACCAGCCAAGCTAAACCAAACCAAGCCAAACCAAACCAAACCAGCCAAGCTAAACCAACCCAAACAAGCCAAACCAAACCAAACCACCAATCTAAACCAACAATCCAAACTCAAACGAAACCAAACCAGCCAGCTAAACCAAAATCAGCCAACCAAACCAAACCAAGCCAAACCAAACCAAACCAGCCAAGCTAAACCAAACCAAGCCAAACCAAACCAAACCAGCCAAGCTAAACCAAACCAAGCCAAACCAAACCAAACCAGCCAAGCTAAACCAAACCAAGCCAAACCAAACCAGCCAAGCTAAACCAAACCAAGCCAAACCAAACCAAACCAAACCAGCCAAGCTAAACCAAACCAAGCCAAACCAGCCAAGCTAAACCAAACCAAGCCAAACCAAACCAAACCAAACCAGCCAAGCTAAACCAAACCAAGCCAAACCAAACCAGCCAAGCTAAACCAAACCAAGCCAAACCAAACCAGCCAAGCTAAACCAAACCAAGCCAAACCAAACCAGCCAAGCTAAACCAATGGTTTTGGGGGCCCCAATAAAAATATGGCAGGGCACTTGCCCAGTCTCTTACCCAGAATGCTGATGTAGTGATGCACCAGCATGGAGCTTGAGGGAGTTCCTGTTGCACAGCTTGTAGCTGCCCTCTGTTTTGTCATCTTCAACTTACTGGTTTATGGCCCCAATGAGATATTGGCACAATGGCCGAACTAAACCAAACCAAACCAAACCAATTAACCAAATCAAAGCAATAGTTTTGGGGGCCCCAATAAAACGGTGGTAGGGCACTCGATCAGTCCCTTACCCAGCATGCTGCTGTAGTGATGCACCAGCATGAATCTTGAGGGAGCTGATCTGGCACAGCTTGTAGGCACCCTCTGTCCCCCCCCCCCCCCCCCCCCCCCCCGCCCCCCCCTCCTTTTATCACACCTAGGATGCAGCTGTAGTGATGCATCAGCATATAGCTTGAGGGGGTTCATTCATTGAAGTCATCGTTTAGGTGGGAAGCTACTCGCCCAATCGCTTACCCAGAATGCTGATGTAGTGATGCGCCAGCATGAAGCTTGAGGGAATCGATCACACACAGCTTGTAGCCGCCCTCAGTTCTGTTACCCCCCCCCCCCCCCCCCCCCCCCCTCCCCTTCCCCCTCTTCTCTCTCTCTCACCCAGCATGCTGATGTAGTGATGCACCAGCATGAAGCTTGAGGGAGTTGATCTGGCACAGCTTGTAGCCACCCTCTTTTCTGTTACCCCCCCCCCCCCCCCCCCCCCCCTCCCCCTCCTTCTCTCTCTCTCACCCAGCATGCTGATGTAGTGATGCACCAGCATGAAGCTTGAGGGAGTTGATCTGGCACAGCTTGTAGCCACCCTCTTTTCTGTTACCCCTACCCCCCCCCCCCCCCCCCCCCTCCCCCTCCTTCTCTCTCTCTCTCTCACCCAGCATGCTGATGTAGTGATGCACCAGCATGAAGCTTGAGGGAGTTGATCTGGGCACAGCTGGTAGCCACCCTCTTTTCTGTTACCCACCCCCCCCCCCCCCCCCCCCTCCCCCTCCTTCTCTCTCTCTCACCCAGCATGCTGATGTAGTGATGCACCAGCATGAAGCTTGAGGGAGTTGATCTGGGCACAGCTTGTAGCCACCCTCTTTTCTGTTACCCCCCCCCCCCCCCCCCCCCCCCCCCTCCCCCTCCTTCTCTCTCTCTCACCCAGCATGCTGATGTAGTGATGCACCAGCATGAAGCTTGAGGGAGTTGATCTGGGCACAGCTTGTAGACACCCTCTTTTCTGTTACCCCCCCCCCCCCCCCCCCCCCCCCCCCTCCTCCCCCTCCTTCTCTCTCTCTCACCCAGCTGAGCCAGGTTTTTTTACATATTACTAACTTATGGCCCCGATGAGGTATTAGCATAATGGCTCCAAAGTGCCCAAACATAGTTTTGGGGCCCCAATAAAAAGGTGGGAGGGCACTTGCTCAGTCTCTTACCCAGAATGCTGATGTAGTGATGCGCCAGCATGGAGCTTGAGGGAGTTGATTTGACACAGATTGTAGCCACCCTCTGTGCGGTGCATTCGCTCCTCTAGCTCGCGATTCAGGTAGCTGCAGCAAAACAGGAGTCAGTGGATGGGTTGAAGTGTGTGTGTGTATGGGGGGGTGGGGGGTGGGGGGGGGATGGAGGCGTGTGTGTGTGTGTGTGTGTGGTGGTGGTGGGGGGGGGGGGGGGGGGGAGGGATGGCGGTGGTGGGGTGGGTGGGTGGGTGGGGGGGAGAGGGCGAGAGGGTGGGAGGGCAAGAGGGTGGGTTGATCTTGCTAAGGTTGTAGCCACCCCCAGTGAGGTGCATTCACTCCTCTAGCTCGCGATTCAGGTAGCTGCAGCAAAACAGGAGACAAAGGAGTCAGTATATGGGGTAATGGGGTGGATGGCTGAGATGGGGATGGGGTTGCGTGTGTGTGGCGGGGGGTGAGAGGGCAAGAGGGCGTGTGTGTGTGGGGGGGGGGGATTGTGTGGGGTAGTGTGTGTGGGGGGGAGAGGGCAAGAGGGTGGGCTGATCTTGCTAAGGTTGTAGCCACCCGCAGTGAGGTGCATTCGCTCCTCTGGATTGCAATCCAGGTAGCTGCAGCAAAACAGGAGACAAAGGAGTCAGTGGATGGGCGTGGACGTGTGTGTGTGTGTGTGGTGTGTGTGTGTGTGGGGGGGGGGGGGGGGGATAGGTGGAGAAGGGAGAGGGCGAGAGGGTGGGCTGATCTTGCTAAGGTTGTAGCCACCCGCAGTGAGGTGCATTCGCTCCTCTGGATTGCAATCCAGGTAGCTGCAGCAAAACAGGAGACAAAGGAGTCAGTGGATGGGTGTGGACGGGTGTGTGTGTGGGGGGGGGGGGGGATAAAAACAGGAAACCCAAGTAATGAAGACTTCTACCTTAACAGGAAACTCTAAACCAGGAAACTCTAAAAGAAAAAAGGAAAAACTCTCATAACAAGACTTCAAATTTAGTTTGGTTCCAGAAAAGAAAAGAAAAGAAAATAATGGAAACAACTCACATAATGAAAACTTCAAATTTAGTCCCAGAAAATAAAAAGTGAAAGAAAAACGTAATGAAGACTTCAACTTTGGTTCCAGAAAATAAAAAACTCCTATACTCACATAATGTACACTTCGACCTTGGTGCCAGGCGAGTACTCTAGTGTTGCTGTGCATGAGCCATAGGATGAGAGGAAGGGCGTGGAAAATGTAAAACGATATATACAAAAAAAACTCACGTAATGAACTCTTCGACCTTGGTGCCAGGCGAGTACTCTAGTGTGGCTGTGCATGAGCCATAGGATGAGAGATAGAAAAAATGGAAAAATGAAAAGAAAGAAAAAACTCACGTAATGAACACTTCACCCTTGGTCCCAGGAGTGTACTCTAGTTTTGCTGTGCACGAGCCATATGATGAGAGATAGAAAAAAATGGAAAAACAAAAAAAGACTCACGTAATGAACACTTCAACCTTGGTCCCAGGCGAGTACTCTAGTGTGGCTGTGCATGAGCCATAGGATGAATGGAAGGGCGTGAAAAACATAAAACAATATAAACAAAGAAAACTCACGTTATGAACACTTCGACCTTGGTGCCAGGCGAGTACTCTAGTGTGGCTGTGCATGAGCCATCGGATGAAAGGTAGGGTGTGAAAAACGTAAAACGATATATACAAAGAAAACTCACGTAATGAACACTTCGACCTTGGTCCCAGGCGAGTGCTCTAGTGTGGCTGTGCATGAGCCATAGGATGAGAGGTAGGGTGTGTACACAACATCGAAGTCCTCCAGCACACATTGAATCACCTTGGGGGGTGGGGTTGAAGTTGAGGTTGGGGCTGGTTAGGGGGTTGGGTAGGGGTTGGGGTTGGGGTTGGGTGTGGGTCGGGGTTGGGGTTGGGTGTGGGTCGGGGTTGGGTAGGGGGGTTGTGCTGGTGCTGCGGTTGGGTAAGGGTTGGGTTTGGGTTGGGATTGGTTAGGGGTCTGTGTTGGGTTTGGGGTTGGGTAGGGGGTTGTGTTTGGGGTTGTGTTGGGTTTGGGGTAGGGTTTCAGTTTAGGTGGGGGTTGTGCACGAGCCATAGGATGAGGTAGGGCGTGTACAAAACATAAAAGTCCTCCAACACACACTGAATCACCTACGAGGTGGGTGGGTGGTGGTTGGTGTGATGGGATTGGTGCGGTGGGATTGGTATGATGGGTGATGGTGGGTTGGGGTTGGGGTTGGGGTTGGGGTTGGGGTTGGGGTTGGGGTTGGGGTTGGGGTTGGGTAGAGGGTTGGGGTTGGTGCGGGTCGGGGTTGGTTAGGGGGTTGTGCTGGTGTTGCGGTTGGGCAGGGGTTGGGTTTGGGTAAGGATCGGTTAGGGGGTTGTGTTGGGGTTGGGGGCCGGGTTGGGGTCGGGTAGGGGGTTGTGTTGGGGATTTAAAAAAAAAAAAAAATCTCAACTTCCAAGATGTCACAATGACACTTCTAAGGACGTGGTATTATGGGAACCGGCTCGTACGCATGCGATGGACGGGCTTACATCACACCTAGAGTCCAGTTACCATGCCGATCGACGACCCTCCGGGTGGGCCCAGGTGACCTCGATGGGGTTTGAACCAGTAACCTGATAGGACCCCGCTCCTGCATCCATCCGAATCGAGATCGCTCTATGATAAAGCCATCCCGTTCCGAACGGGGATGTGCTGGGGATCGTGTCGGGTTTGTGTTTGGGTTTGGTTTTGTGTTTGGTTTTGTGTTGGGAATTATGTTGGGTTTGGGTTTGGGTTTGAGTTTGGGTTTGGGTTCAGGTTGGGGTTTGAGGTTGTGTTGGGGATTGTGTTGGGTGCATTGTTGGGGGTTGTGTTGGTGTTGGGGTTAGGTTAGGGGTTGTGTTGGGTTTGGGTTTGGGTTTATGTTCAGGTTGTGTTGGGGAAATTGTTGGTCGTATTGTTGGTCGTATTGTTGGGGGTTGTGTTGGTGTTGGGGTTAGGTTAGGGGTTGTGTTGGTGTTGGGGTTAGGTTAGGGGTTGTGTTGGGTTTGGGTTTGGGTTTGGGTTTGGGTTTATGTTCAGGTTGTGTTGGGGATTTTGTTGGTCGTTTTGTTGGGGGTTGTGTTGGTGTTGGGGTTAGGTTAGGGGTTGTGTTGGGTTTGGGTTTGGGTTTATGTTCAGGTTGTGTTGGGGATTTTGTTGGGCGTATTGTTGGGGGTTGTGTTGGTGTTGGGGTTAGGTTAAGGGTTGTGTTGGGTTTGGGTTTGGGTTTATGTTCAGGTTGTGTTGGATTTTGTTTGGTGTCTATTGTTGGGGTGGTGTTTTGGTGTTGGGTTTAGGGTGTATGTTTTGTTGGGTTTGGTTTGGGTTTTGGTAATACATCATACTTCACGCAAACGAGACTCTCATGGGGAAGCATGGGAAGTGGGGTAGTTGTGTGTGTGAGGGTTGGGTGGTGGTGGTGTGAGTGTGTTGTGTGTGTTGGGTGGTGGGTGGTTGGTGTGGGTGGTGGGTCGGTATGTGGTGGGTGTGGTGTTGGGTTGGTAATGTGACACCTCAGGGCCCCCCGTCGGTTAAAACGATTGTTTGGGGGCCAGTTCATCAGTGCTTTCTTCTCTTTTTAAGAAGCCCTTCCCATACCGTTGGGCAGTTCCTTTAGCCATTGGCCTACCCCTGACTTGTAACATACATACATGTGTTTTGTGTGTGGTGTGTGTCGGGGGGAGTGCTCAATTCCAGAATAGAAAATACTCACTATAGTCACAGGTTACGACGACTCCCTTGGGAACATGGACGTTGGAGCGGGTGTTGTGTGTGTTAGGGGTGGGGGTGGGTGAGTAGTGTGGAGGGTGTGTGTGTTTGGGTGGTGGGGGGTGGGTGGTGTGTGTGTTTTGGGGGTGTGATGGGGGTGGGGGGTTGAGTGTGTGTGTGTGTTGTGTGGGGGGGGGGGGGGTGGGGGGGGGGGGGGGGGGGGGGGGGGGGTGGGGGGGGTGGGGGGGGGGGGGGAGGGGGGGTTGGGGGGAGGGGGGGGGGGAGAGGGTGGTGGGGGGGGTGCTTGATGTTGTGGGGGGGATGTGGGTTGTTGTTGCAATGTTTGTTCATGTGTGTGGTGTGTGTGTGTCGTGTGTGGTGTTTTTGTTTGTTTTGGTGGGGGGTGTTGTATGTGTGGTTGTGTAGTGAGTGGTGTGTGGGTGGGGAGTGCTCAATTCCAGAATATAAGAAGACTCACAGGTACAACGACTCCCCTAGGAAACATGGACGTGGGAGTGTGTGTGTGTGTAGGGGTGGGGTGGGGGAGTGTGTGTGAGGGTGTGAGGGTGGTGGGGTGGTGGTGGTGGGTGGTGGGGTTGGTATGTGTGGGTGGGTTGGTATGTGTGAGTGGTGTGGGGTGATGCTCAATTCAGAATAGAAAAGACTCACAGGTACGACGACTCCCCTCGGAAACATGGACGTGGGAGGGTGGTGTGTTGTGTATGTGTGGGGAGGTGTGTGTTCTTGTGGGGTGGTGGTGGTGGGTGGGGGTTGGGTATGGGTTTGTGTGTGTGGTGGTGGTGGGGTGTGGGGGGAGTGGCTCACTTCAGAATAGAAAAAGACTCACGGGTACGACGCTCCCCGCGGAAACAGGGACTGGGAGTGTTGTGTGTAGGGGTTGGGTGGGTGAGTGTGTTGAGGGTGTGTGGTGTGTTGGGGGGGGGTGGTGGGGTGGGGGTGGGGGTGGGTTGGATAATGTGTAGTGGTGGTGGTGGTGTGTGGGGTAGTGCCAATTCCAGATAGAAAATTACTCAAAGGTTATGATTACTCTCTGGAATCCTGATTGGGAAACTTGCGACCCAGCTGTGGTGGTGCAGCGTTGCTGGCTGGTGGGTAGTGTGTGGTGTGTGGTGTGGTGTGGTTGGTATGTGTGTGTGTGGTGGCGGTGGTAAATGGTGGATTTTGATTGTGTGTTGTGGGGTGGTGGTGGGGGGTGTGTGGGTTGGGGGGTGGGCAGACTCAAAGGCACACGACTCCTTTGGTGGAAACCTAGACGTGGACTTGCCGACCGGACTGCTGTTGTGCAGCGGTTCTGGGGTGTGGTGGTGGTGGTGGGCGGTGGGGGGGGGGGGGCTTTTTTTTTTTTCACGGGTGTGTGTGTGTTTTGGTGTGTGTGGGGGGTGGGGGGGGGTTGGGTGGGGGGCAGACTCACAGGCACAACGACTCCCTTGGGGAACATAGACGTGGGGAACTTGCGACCGAGCTGCTGTTGTGGCACTTTGCTGGGTGGTGGGTGGGTGGTGGGGGGGGGGGGGGGGGGGGGGGGGGTGGTTGGGGGGGGGGGCTTTTTTTTTTATCCACCGTGTGTTGGTGTTTGTTTGTGTGTGTTTGGTGTTTTTTTTTGTTGTGGTGGGGGGGTTTGGGGGTGGGGGTGGGGGGTCATACTCGACATTGCACATCCGAACTCCCCTGGTTAAACAGATAGACTTTTGCAACGTACCGACTGTTGCGCTTCCCTAGCTGGCTGGGGGCAGCGTTGCTGGTGGTGGGTGGGTGGTGGGTGGGTGGTGGGTGGTGGTGGTGGTGGGGGGGGGGGGGTGGGGGGGGGGGGGGGGGGGGGGGGGGGGGGGGGGGGGGGGGGGGGGGGGGGGGGGGGGTGGGGGTTTACCGGTGGTGTTTGTTTTTTGTAATTGTGTGTTTTTGGTGGGGTGGGGGTGTTGGGTGTTGGGGGGTATCCTCCACAGCACGACGACGACTCCCTTGGGGAAAGTACGTGGAAACTTGCGGCTATCTGCACCTGTGGGGCAGCGTTGCTTCCGACTGCTAGGATTGGAGTGAAGGCAGCTTCCCCTGTTGTACCAGCAGCTTCCTCTGAGGCGAGGATGTACTGGCGGAGGTCAAGGCCCAGGAAAGAGGCGGCATCAGAAATACTGCGGGGGCGGAGGTCTGATTCAGAATGTGTGGTGGTGGTGTGTGTGCGTTTGTGTACGTATACATGCAGATTCCTGTAAGGCGGGAGTGGGTGTGTGTGGTGGTGGTGGTGGTGTTGTGGTGTGTGTTTGGTGTACATGTGTGGTGTGTGGTGCGGGTGGGGGGTGCGGTTGTGTGTTGACAACAGCAGATTCCCGTAAGCGCATGGGGGCACTTTGTGTGTGGCGGAGTTCAAGCCCAGGGATGAGCGGCATTTGTGTGCGTGTGGCGTGTGGTGGGGGTGGTGTGTGTGTGCGTGGGTGTTTTGTGGGGCGGGTGGTTGGAGGAGTGGTGGGGGTGGAGTGGGTGTATGTGTGTTAGCGGACGCGTGTGGTGGTTGGTGGGTGGTTGTGTGTGTGTGTGGGCGTGTGGTTGTTGTGTGTGGGTGGTTGGAGTGGTGGGGGTTGAGTGTGTGTATGTGTGTTAGCGTACGTGTGTGGTGGTGGTGGTGGTGTGTGTGTGTGCGTGTGTGTTGTGGTGGTGGTGGGGGGAGTGGTGGGGGTTGAGAGTGTGTATTGTGTAGTTATGTACGTGGTAGGTGGTTGTGTGTGTGATTGTAGATGTGATTGTGTGCAGTGTGTGTTGTGATAGAGGTGGTAGGTGGGGTGGGAAGGAGTGTATGTGTTTGTGTTGTGGTGGTTTGTGTGTGTAGTGTGTGTGTGTTTGTGTGTGGTGGTGTGTGTGTGTGTGAGGGGATTGTGTGTGTGTGTTTGTGTGTGGTGGTGTGTGTGTGTGTGTGTGGTGACGTTTTTGGTACTAGGGGTTTGAATGGTGGGGGTTGAGTGTGTGTGTGTGTTGTGGTGGTGTGTGTGTGTGGTGTTGTGGTGGTGTGTGTGTGTGGTGTGTGTGGTGTGTGTGTGTTGTGGTCCTAGGGGTTTGAATGGTGGGGGTTGAGTGTGTGTGTGTGTTGTGGTGGTGTGGTGTGTGTGTGTTGTGGTGGTGTGTGTGTGTGTCGCGTGTGCTTTTGGTGTTGTGTTTTGTGTGTGTGTGTGTCGTGTGTGTTGTGGTGGTGTGTGTGTGTGGGTGTGTGGTTGTGGTGGTGTGAGTGGTGTGTGGCTGTGTTTGTTGGGTGGTGTGTGGTGTGGTGTGCGGGTGGTGTGTGGTGTTTGGTGTGGTGTGTGTTGTCTGTTTGTGTGTGTGTGTGTGTGTGTGGGTTTTGTGTGTTGTGAGGTGTGCGCGGTGGTGTGTGTGTTCTTGTACATGTCGTGAGTCGTGGTGGGTGTGTTGTGTGTGTTTTGTGTGTTGTGTGAGTTGGGTGTTGTGGTTGGTGTACGTTGTTGTGGTGGGTGTGTGTGCGATGTATATGTGTGTTGTGTGGTGTGTGATGTTGTTGCGGCGGGGGGTTGGCGTGGTTGTGGGTTGGTGGTGTGGTTGTTGTACGTGGTGGGTTGTGGTGGGTAGGTTGGTGGTGGTGGTGTGGTGGTGTGTGTGTGTTATGTGGTGGTGTGTGGTTATGTATATGTGTGTGTTATAGTGTCTGTGTGTTTTGTTGTGGTAGGGGTTGGTGTGGTAGTGGTGGTGGTGGTGTGTGTGTGTGTGTTTGTTTATGTCTGTGTGTTAGTGTATGTGTGGCGTGTTTGTGGGTGCGGTCTTTGCTGTGTTTGTGTTGGTGGGAACACACACACAACAACCCACATCAGAACCCCCAACCCACTCGCCCACCCCTCACCCACCTTTACCATTTGTTGCCGTTTCCGGCGTGGAGGGCAGCCCAGCCAAGCTCGCCATGCCTTGCCACTTGTCACTTGGGATGGTGAAGTATGTGCCAACACCATTCTCATGTTACCATGTATACACACACTATACCCCTCCCACCTCCCCACACCCACCCACACTGACCTTCCCACTTCGTGCGTTTGGAAAAGTTGCGGGAGCACGGGCAGGCCAGCACGCATGATACCCCCCCCCCCCACCCCCCCCCCCAACCCCCCCACACTACACCAAAGCCTTCCCCATCCGTTTGGCTGTTTTTTGAAAGTGCGTGGCAGCACATGTATACCTCCCCCCACCCCACCCCACCACACCACCCACACACATGACTTCCCCCTTGTGCGTTTACAGTTGGGGGCAGCACAGTATTACCCCCCACCCACCCCACACCCACCCACCCCACCCACCCCACCCATCCACTGACCTTCCCCATTCGTGCCGTTTTTGCAAGGTGAGGGGCAGCACATGTATTACCCCCCCACCCCCCCACCCAAACCCCACCACCTGACCTTCCCCCCACCTGTGCGTGTGAAAGTTGGGGCAGACAGGTATAACCCCCCCACCCCCCACTCCCACAACACACAAACTGAACTTCCCACATTCGTGCGTTTGGAAGTGTCGGGCAGACATGTATACCCCCCCACCCACCCCACCCACCCACCCACCCACTGACTTCCCCCAGGCGTGCCTTTTGAAATAGTTGCGGGGCAGCAATGAGTATCCCCCCACCCCCCACCCACCCCACCCAACGACTTCCCCATCCGTTGCCGTTTGAAAGTTGGGGCAGGCACTGTCTTACCCCCCCCAACACCAACCACCTACCCACCCACCCACCATACCCACCCACACCCACACCCATCCCCACACCCACCAACCCCACACACCCACCCAACACCTACCCACCCACCCACCACTACCCACAGACCCCTCCCCCCCCCAACACCGCACAACGACCCTTCCTCCATTTGTGCTAATTTTCTGAGTTTCCGGCAGCCCCGCCAAGCTTGCCATGCCTTGCCACTTGTCATTCGGGATGGTGATGTATCAGTATGTAGCAACACATGAGGGGTCACATGTAGTATTACACACCACAAACACCTTTACCCCCATCCCACCCCACCCACCTCATGACCCATCACACCTTCCCCCAGTTCGTGCCGTTTGTGCGTAGGGAAGCCCTCAGCCAAGCTCCCCATGCCTTGCCACTGTCTTTGGCAGAAGATGGATTGAGCCACAACTCTTAGCATGCACCACTATAAACCCCACTAATCATACCTACCCCCCCACCCACCTGCACCCACCCACACCGACCGTCCCCCAGTCTGTGGCCGGAGTGCAAGTGGCAAATCAGCACATGGGGAATACCAACCCAACCCACTCACCGACCCACCCACCGACCCACCACCCAACCACCCAACCACACACCCCCCACCATGACCCACCCACCCACCCCACCCCACCCACCACCGACCCCACCCCCCCACGACAGACCCTACCCACCCACCACCCACCCACCCTACCCACCCACCTACCACCCACCACCCACCCACCCACCTACCTACCCACCCACCCACCCAACCCCATTCCCTACCCCACAACTCCACCCACCACCGACCCTCCCCCCCCCCAGCACCACAAACACACTTCCCCTGTACCGTTTCTGAGTGCGGGAGCCCCGCCAAGCGGCAATGCCTTGCACGTGTCATTTTGGGATATCGAAGTATGTGCCACCACATTCGCATTGCACTATCTACAACCAACACAACACATACACAAAACACACATCACACACACACAAACCCCCCACACACCTTCCATTCGTGCCGTTTAGTGAGTTTCGGGAAGCGAGCACAAGCTCTCATGCCTTGACACTGTCACTTGGATTGTGAATTAAGTCCGTTGACGGCAACAAGCAGGATGAGTTGCGGGACTGGGTAGGGGTCGACCCTGAGGGTATTTGTATGGTGTTGTTGGGCGGGGTTGTGGTGGTTGGTGTTGGTTGTGGGGGTTGTGGTTGTGGTGGTGGTGGTGGCAGTGGGGTTGTTGGTGGTGGGGCGTGGTGGTGGTGTGGTGGTGGTGGTGGTGGTCGGTGGTTGTGGTTGGTGGTGGTGGTGGCTGTGGGTGAGGTAGGGTGTGGTGGGGTGGTGGTGGGGGTGGTGGTGGTGGTGGTGGTGGAGGGTGTGTGTGCTGGTTGGGTAATTGTGGTGGTGGTGGGTGTGTGGTGGCGGTGGTGTGTGGTCGGTGGTGGCAGTGGTTGTGGTTGGTGGGGTGGCATTGGGGTGGTGGGGTGGGTGGTGTGGTGGTGGTGGGTGGTGGCATGAGGGTGGTGTGGTGGTGGTAGGTGGTGGTTATTGGGGTGGTGGTGGAGGGTGGGGTGGTGGTCGGGGAATTGTTTTTTTTTTTTTTTTTTTTTTTCTGGTGGTGTGGTGGGTATATGGGGTCGGGAGGTGGGTGTTGGGTGGTTGGGGGTGTGTGGTGGTGGGTGAGTGGGTGTGGAGGTGGGGTGGTGGGGTGGGGTGGTGATGGTTGTTTGGGGTTGTTGGTTTCGTGGGGTTGGTGGATGGAATGTGTGTGTGTGTGTGTGTGTGTGTGTGTGTTGTGGGGGGGGGGATGGTGGTTATATACTTGTTTTAATCAGTTAAAGTTGTTTTTACCAGTTAAAATTGATCATTTATCAGTTCGATTTATCATTAAACCATTAGGAGGATAGAACAGGCCATCATGAGGCAGTACAAAGTATCATCGGTACATGGGTCAGTACCAAGTATACTAAGGTTACCATTGAGGCAGTTACAAAGTTCATAGGGTACCATGAGTCACTCACACGTATCATTAAGGTAACCATGAGGCAGTACAAAGTATCACAAGGTACCATGAGGCAGTACAAAGTATCATAAGGTACCACGAGGCCCGTACAAGCTCATACGGTACATGAGGAAGTACAACCGATCATAAGGGGTACCCGAGTCAGTACAAAGTATCCTAATGGTTTCCCATTTGAGTCAGTTAAAAAAGTCTCATAAGTACCATTGAGCAGTAAAAGTACATAAGGTACCATGAAGCAGTAAAAAGTATCATAAGGTACCATGAGGCAGTACAAAGTATCATAAGGTACCATGAGACAGTACAAAGTATCATAAAACCGTACCAGAGCGCAGTACCAAATATCCTAAGGTACCTTGAAGCAGTACAAGTATCATAAGGGTACACTCTGCGTCAGTACAAAGTATCATAAGGTACCATGAGACAGACAAAGTATCATAAGGTACCATGGGGCAGTACAAAGTATCATAAGGTACCATGAGGCAGTACAAAGTATCATAAGGTACCATGAGACAGTACAAAGTATCATAAGGTACCATGAGGCAGTACAAAGTATCATCAGGTACCATGAGGCAGTACAAAGTATCATCAGGTACCATGAGGCAGTACAAAGTATCAACAGGTACCACGAAGCAGTAAAAAGTATTATAGGGGGGGTGACTAACTAAATTAATTGGGGTTTTAATGGGTGTGTTTCATGGGTAAAAAAATTCATGGGTGTGTGTTGGTGGGTGTGGTGTGGAGTGGGTCTTGACTGACTAAAAGATCCAATGAACGATGCTCCCCCAAGTGTTTGCAGTTGGTGAGACATGACTAGTATCTGCGTAATGTGTGTGTGGGTGCATTGTGAGTGTGCGAGTGTGTGTGTGGGGGGGGGGGGGGGGGGGGGGGGGTGGGGGGGGGGGTCTGTGGGGATGGTATAGGGTGTGTCGTGGGGTGTGGGGTAGTTGTGGTGACTAACACAAAAAACACTAATGCAAGCAGATGCTTGACCAGGTTGGTAACGTTTTGGTACGGTATGTGCTGTGGTAGTGTGTGTGCTGTGTGTGGGGTTTGTACATGTGTGGGGTGTGTGGGTGTCGTGTGGTGTGTCTGCGTGGGTGTGGATGTGGGGGGGGGGGGGGGGGGGCAACTAAACAAACTAAGCTGCGACATGCTTTCAAGGGGTTAATTGGTGCGACCTTACCTAGGTATCTGTGTCATGTGTGTGGGCGGGTGTATGGGTGTGTTTGTTGATGTGTGTGTTTGTAGGTGTTTGTGGGTGAGTTTGTGTGTGGGTAACCTAGGAATCTGGGTCTTTTGTGTGCAGGTGTGCGTGTGTTTGTGTGTGGGTGTGTGTGTGGGTGGGTTGACTAACGAAAAAAGCCCGATGCAGATAAACCCTAAACCCTAAACCCTAAACCCTAAACCCTAAATTATAAACCCTAAACCCTAAACCCTAAACCCTAAACCCTAAACCCTAATTCCCAAGGTGTTTGAGTTGGTGAGACGTGACCTAGATATCTGCGTCATGTGTGTGTGGGGGGGTGAGTATTTGAGGGTGGGTGGGTGGGTGTGGGTTGACTAACTAAAAAACTAACGCAGCGCATGCTTGGCGCTCAGGCTGGTGAGACGTGACCTAGAAGTCAGTCATAGGGTTTGCTCAATCTGCTGTAATCGGAAGCGCACCAGGGCTTTTATTTCTGTTATATATATAGATTGCTAGTTCTGACCCTGTTTCGGCGAAATTATTGCTGGTAAAATGTAACACAAAAGTTTTGTTTTGTTCCCCTAAATGGCTGTAAAAAGCTATAGAAGCTATGACAGCTATACAAATCTATATAAGGACAAAAACGCTGTCCATGCAAGCTTGTGGGTGTAAGCAGTTTAAAGGCATGCCTATGTCTGGTTAGGAGGTTGAAATAAACCCTGTTGTGACAAGCAGCGTCCAGGTGAGGAATGGACGCACTCACGCTGCAATCTTAGGTCGGTAGCTCATCGCGGCTCTTCTGCCTGCCAGTAGCTGCATCCAGCGACAGTTGATGCTTTAAATACAGGTTCTTAGGAACAGCGGAGCGGGCTGACGAGTCGCGGTCGGTGGCAATTGGTGCTAGATAGAGCGGTGGTCGGAAATATTCGCGCGGGTTTGGGAGCACGGGGCAATCGGCCGTGAATGAACGAGCGGGGAAGTGGGGTTGTTATTCTCGAATGCTGGGGGCTGTCGGGCTGAAAACCGGATCTGCTACGCGCTGCGACGTGAAGAAAGCAATGGGGTAGAGTTATATCATCATCAAGGGATCCATACAATGAAAGAGCTGAGCTGTTAGATCAGAACATTCGATTTATAAGTCGTGGAAAGGTGGTGACGGTGACGTACTGCCCTCCTGCCTCGTGTTGTACCGGTCCACCCTGTCCTATGCTCAAACCACTTCTAACCGACAGGCCGTCCATGTCCAGCCCACCCCATGGCAGACATGGGCCACCTGAACCTAATCTGTACCACGAACACACCACACGTCCACCATTCGCTTCTCTCGCTCCCCCAACGCATCATGCTAGCAGGCCGTAGCGTGTTCGCGGGATTTCGGAGCAAAGCGGGGAGATTTGGCTGCTCTGCAGCTACCGCAAGCCGTGTCGGTGCACGACCGGGGGTGCGGCGCCTGGCAAGGGTAAGATTGTGACATCTTAGACCAAGCCTCGCGGCGTATTAGGTCTTCACGCGTCGTCACAATCGCAGTGCAAGCATGAACTGCATTAGTAATATCATCTCCTTTACTTAACTAGCACACTCAGGTCAAGCCAGTCATC
>JACBWV010000364.1:20504712-20679679 GCA_013435795.1 Chlamydomonas sp. ICE-L | reverse complement strand
GCTGCGCATGCTTTCCAAGGTGTTTAAGTTGGTGCGACATTACCTAGGTATCTGTGTCATGTGTGTGGGCGGGTGTATGGGTGTGTTTGTTGATGTGTGTGTTTGTAGGTGTTTGTGGGTGAGTTTGTGTGTGGGTAACCTAGGAATCTGGGTCTTTTGTGTGCAGGTGTGCGTGTGTTTGTGTGTGGGTGTGTGTGTGGGTGGGTTGACTAACGAAAAAAGCCCGATGCAGATAAACCCTAAACCCTAAACCCTAAACCCTAAACCCTAAATTATAAACCCTAAACCCTAAACCCTAAACCCTAAACCCTAAACCCTAATTCCCAAGGTGTTTGAGTTGGTGAGACGTGACCTAGATATCTGCGTCATGTGTGTGTGGGGGGGTGAGTATTTGAGGGTGGGTGGGTGGGTGTGGGTTGACTAACTAAAAAACTAACGCAGCGCATGCTTGGCGCTCAGGCTGGTGAGACGTGACCTAGAAGTCAGTCATAGGGTTTGCTCAATCTGCTGTAATCGGAAGCGCACCAGGGCTTTTATTTCTGTTATATATATTATAGGATTTGCTTAGTTCTGACCCTTTTTGGTTTCGGCTGAAATTATTGTGGTTTAAAATGTTAAACACAAAACAAGTTTTGTTTGTTCCAAACGGCTTGTAAAAAAGCTTATAGAAGCCTTATGACAAGCTATAACAATCTTTTATGTTATAAGGACCAAAATAACGCTGTCCATGCAAGCTTGTGGGTGTAAGCAGTTTAAAGGCATGCCTATGTCTGGTTAGGAGGTTGAAATAAACCCTGTTGTGACAAGCAGCGTCCAGGTGAGGAATGGGACGCACTTCACGGCTGCAATATTTAGCGTCGGTTAAGGCTGCATCGGCGGCTCTTCTTGGCAGGCCAAGTAGGCTGCAAATCAGCGAATCCCAGTTTGATGCGTTAAATACAGGTTTTAGGAAACAGCCGGGGAGAGCGGGGCTTGACGATCGGCGAGGTGGGCAATTTGGTGCTTAGGATTAGAGCGGGGTTGGTCGGAAATATTCGCGCGGGTTTGGGAGCACGGGGCAATCGGCCGTGAATGAACGAGCGGGGAAGTGGGGTTGTTATTCTCGAATGCTGGGGGGATGTCGGGGCTGGAGAAAAAAAACCGGAATGCTACCCCGGCCTGCGGGGACGGGAAGAAAGCAATAAAATGGGGTAGAGGTTATTTCATCATTCAAGACGGATCATACATTGAGAAAGAGGCTGAGATGTTCTGAGATCAGAAAAAAACAGTCGATTTATAAGGTCGTGGAAAAAAGGTGGTGACGGGTTGGGACCGTACTGCCTCCTGCCTCGTGTTGTACCGGTCCACCCTGTCCTATGCTCAAACCACTTCTAACCGACAGGCCGTCCATGTCCAGCCCACCCCATGGCAGACATGGGCCACCTGAACCTAATCTGTACCACGAACAACACCACAGCGTCCCGAACATTCGCTTGCTTCGCCTCCCAAAAGCATCATGCTTAGCAGGGCCGTTAGCGTGTTCGCGGGGTATGGATTCGGAGGCAAAGCGGGGGGAAGGATTGGCTGCTCTGCAGCTACCGCAAGCCGTGTCGGTTTGCCAAGGGACGGGGGTGGCGGAGACTGGGCCCAAGGAAAAGGGTAAGATTGGTGGACATTCTTAGACAAGCCCCTCGGGGGGGGCGGCGTACGGATAGGTCTTCTTCACGCGTTCGTCAACAAATAGCACAATCGCAGTGCACAGCATAGCAGTGAACTGCAGTAGTGGAAGATGAGTCTGCTTTACTAACAGCAACACGCGGTCAAGCTAGCAGCACTCCATTCACTCATCACTCTTTTTTCTTTTTCTGTCCCCTGTGGGTTTGTCCTTTCACAATGGGTTCACAATTTTCAGCATGCTAATCCTGGCTTAACCACACGCATAATCACAAATTTGCCTGAGCTTAATACATGCAGAATCACCCCATTGCATTGAGCTTAATACATCAGAATCACACATTGCCTGAGCTTCAATCACATGCAGAATCACACATTTGCCTTGAGCTTCAATCACATGCAGAATCACACATTTGCATGAGCTTAATCACATGCAGAATCACACATTGCATGAGCTTAATCACATGCAGATCACACTTTGCATGAGCTTCAATCACACGCATAATCACACATTTGCCTGAGCTTAATCACAGGCAGAATCACACATTTGCATGAGCTTAATCACATGCAGAATCACACATTTGCATGAGCTCAATCACACGCATAATCACACATTTGCCTGAGCTTAATCACATGCAGAATCACACATTTGCATGAGCTTAATCACATGCAGAATCACACATTTGCATGAGCTCAATCACACGCATAATCACACATTTGCCTGAGCTTAATCACAGGCAGAATCACACATTTGCATGAGCTTAGTCACATGCAGAATCACACATTTGCATGAGCTCAATCACACGCATAATCACACATTTGCCTGAGCTTAATCACATGCAGAATCACACATTTGCCTGAGCTTAATCACATGCAGAATCACACATTTGCATGAGCTCAATCACACGCAGAATCACACATTTGCCTGAGCTTAATCACATGCAGAATCACACATTTGCCTGAGCTTAATCACATGCAGAATCACACATTTGCATGAGCTCAATCACACGCATAATCACACATTTGCCTGAGCTTAATCACATGCAGAATCACACATTTGCATGAGCTTAATCACATGCAGAATCACACATTTGCATGAGCTCAATCACACGCATAATCACACATTTGCCTGAGCTTAATCACATGCAGAATCACACACTTGTCTGAGCATAATCACACTCTTGTCTGAGCATATTCACACATGTGTCTGAGCATAATCACACTCTTGTCTGAGCATAATCACACTCTTGTCTGAGCATAATCACACTCTTGTCTGAGCATAATCACACTCTTGTCTGAGCATATTCACACATGTGTCTGAGCATAATCACACTCTTGTCTGAGCATAATCACACTCTTGTCTGAGCATAATCACACTCTTGTCTGAGCATAATCACACTCTTGTCTGAGCATATTCACACATGTGTCTGAGCATAATCACACTCTTGTCTGAGCATAATCACACTCTTGTCTGAGCATAATCACACTCTTGTCTGAGCATAATCACACTCTTGTCTGGGCATAATCACACTCTTGTCTGAGCATAGTCACACACTCTTGTCTGAGTTAATACAGTTAAATTATTTTGGTTTGCAGGCTGCGATACCAGAAAGATCATTCATCGAGTCCCTTCCATGAGTTGGATCTGATTATTATTTTTCAGACCCAACCCCAAACCAGTTTATTCCTATTTTCAGACCCAACCCCAAGCCAATTATTTATGTTTTTCAGGCCCAACCTAAACGACTAATTCCTGTTTGCAGGCTGCCATACCAGAAAGGGTGAAGCCATCCGATCATTCTTCGAGTCCCTTCCATGAGTTGGGTCTGTTTGACATTTGGGATGGGGTAAGTCTGCATGCTCAGTGTTCATGATCATGCTTGATAAAATTGATCAGCAATGAGTGTGCTTGACTTGACTATCAATGATTGTGCTTGATGTAATTGATCAGCACTGAGTTGTTTATGTAGTCCCTTCCATGAGTCGGGTCTGGTTGACATTTGGGATGGGGTAAGTCTGCATTATTTGTGTTTTTTGGGGGGAAGTTATAACTTATAAGTAAGCAGGGAAGTTATATAAATATGTATCTGCGAGGGGGGGGCAAGAAAAAAGCTGTCGTACCGCACCTTCGCTTTGGATAGAGGCTATCCTCAAACTAAAAAAAAAAAAAACATTGAGCCAAAAATGAAGTTGTACAAAAGTTAGAGGGGTCCAAAGTTTTTTTCAACCAAAGCGGCCCAAATCTTAGCTTTGCGATAAATCACGTTTGGACAACCCCATGAAAGATGTAAGAGCATAACTGGAATGGGCCAGAAAAGATCTTTCGCATGACCCCCATTTTAGGAGGGGTAGGGTGAGGTAATCGGGTTTTAGGAGGGGGGGGGGGGGGGGGGGGGTAAAAACACTTTTCCCCAAC
The DNA here is from genome assembly GCA_013435795.1 of Chlamydomonas sp. ICE-L. Lineage (NCBI taxonomy): Eukaryota > Viridiplantae > Chlorophyta > Chlorophyceae > Chlamydomonadales > Chlamydomonadaceae > Chlamydomonas > Chlamydomonas sp. ICE-L. The sequence continues at coordinate 20,675,610 of JACBWV010000364.1, read as the reverse complement.
TTTATTTTCCCCCTCTTTTTGTATGAAATTTCCACAATTCCAACCTCCATCTGAATCGGACACCAAATCGAAGGTGCGGTCCAAAATCTGTTTTTCTTCCCCCCCCTGTGCATCTGTATCTTAAATGTCTCATAATTATATACGTTTATGTATATTAAATCTCTCCTAAACATATACAAATTTTTCGGTCACCTAACTGTCTCCTAAACATAGAAGTGCGCCTGTATCTTGTGATGCCTGCAGCCCAGCACAACACGTGCACGACGGCATGTAAACCCTTTGCATCCCTCCCCGCTGTCTGTTGATTCTGTTCACCTTAATACACAAATTAGTCCTATGTTGCGTCGCAAGCGACGCGGAAATTGGCGGAGTTGGCATTGGAACAACAGGTGGCAACGATGGAGCCAGTTAGTTATGAGACAGTTGGCTGACGTGTCGGGCTTCTATTTTATGACTGTCGGTCAAACGCACAAATGGGTAACCCTGGGGGCTCCCGCCCCCCAGAAGGGGGGCTCCGCCAATAAGTATCTGTCCCTTGTGGTGCCTGCAGCATGTCAACCCTTTGCATCCTTTCCCTTTCTTGTGTTGCGTCTATTGACATAAATACCAAAATAAGTCTATGTCTCTTGTGCACAACAGCATGTAAACCGTTTGTGTCCCGTCCCCCTGTTTCTTGCTTCTGTTCGCATAAATATATAAATACGTATGTTTCTTGTGGTGCCTGCAGCACAACACAACACGTCAGCAGGTCAACCCTTTGAATCTCTCACTGCTGCCTTTTGCTTCTGTTCACCTAAATATGCAAATGTGTCTATGTCTTTTAACTGCCTCCTCAATATCTAAATATATATAAGTCCCTTGTGGTACCTGCAGCCCGGCACAAGACGTGGAAGACAGCTTGTAAACCTCCTTTGCACCCCTTCCTGCTGCCTGTTGCTTCTGGTCACATAACTATATAATACATATATGTCCCTTGCGGTGCCTGAAACTCAACACAACACGTGCAAGTCAGCAAGTCAACCCTTTGAATCCCTTCCCTTTCTCGTGTTGCTTCTGTTGACATACATATATAAATGTGCCTATGTATTTTAACTGTCTGTTTGACATATTCTGTTGACATATTCTGTTGACATACATATATAAATATGCCTATGTATTTTAACTGTCTTTTTGATATCTAAATATGTATATGTCCCTTGAGGTGCCTGCAGCCGCAAGTCAGCATGTCAACCCTTTGCGTGCTTTCCTGTTCTCGTGCTGTTTCTGTTCACATAACTATGTAATATGTATCTGTCTCTTGTTATGCTTGCAGCCTGGCACAAGACGTGCACAACAGCATGTCAACCCTTTGCTTCCCTTCCTGCTGTCTGTTGCTTCTGTTCACATAACTATCTAATATGTATCTGTCTCTTGTAATGCCTGCAGCTCGGCACAACACGTGCAAGACAGCACGTAAACCCTTTGCGCGCTGAGTTCCAAAGCCCCATAGGGCCTGTTGACTGGAGTCAGGTGAGAGGGGGGCTTTGGACATGCACCGGGGGGGGGGGGGGGGGGGGGGGGGGGCAACCCAGGGCCTGTTGACTGGAGTCAGGTGCGTGGGGGGATTTGGACATGCCCCGGGGGGGTCTGGGTTTTTGGTGCATGGAGGTTGGTGAATTACATTACATTACATTAAATTATATTACATTACATTGCATTACATTACATTACATTACGTTACATTACGTTACGTTGCATTACGTTACATCACATTACATTTCTTTGTCATAGACAGGCCATAGCTGACCCCAGACAAGCGCGCTCCAAAGCATCCGGGGGCGTCTTCCAACCATCCTCAAAATCACATGGTACAAGCAATACAGCAATGCGGCGGGCCAACTCAATGCATGTGGCAGGTGTATGAACATCCAATGCAGCAAAGCTTAGTATGTCAGCATTCATTGCCAGCTCAATGCATGTGGCAGGTGTATGAACATCCAATGCAGCAAAGCTTAGTATGTCAGCATTCATTGCCAACTCAATGCATGTGGCAGGTGTATGAACATCCAATGCAGCAAAGCTTAGTATGTCAGCATTCATTGCCAACTCAATGCATGTGGCAGGTGTATGAACATCCAATGCAGCAAAGCTTAGCATGTCAGCATTCATTGCCAACTCAATGCATGTGCCAGGTGTATGAAGATCCAACCCGCCCTCTTTTCCTCCACCTTGGTTGTGGGCCTGGCCGCTTTCTGCCACTGCTTAATCTTGAAGGCTTGCCTGCAGCTTCTGGGGAGGGGGGGTTGGAGGGGGGGGGGGGGGGGGGGGGGGGGGGGGGGTAGGAGGGTAGGAGGGTAGGAGGGGGGGGGGGGGGGGGGGTAGGAGGGGGGGGAGGGGGGGGGGGGGGGTAGGAGGGGTAGGAGGGGGGGGGGGTAGGAGGGGTAGGGGGGGGGGTAGGAGGAGTAGGAGGGGGGGGGGGGGGGGGGGGGGGGGGGGGGGCAACTACTTTCTTGGCTAGTGGGCCTAGTCGCTGTTAGCTGATATTTATTCACAAATGTAACGCAATGCATGTGGTAGGTGTATGACAATCCAACCCACCCTCTTGCCCTCGACCTCGGTTGTTGTCCTGGCCTCTTTCTGCTGCTTCTGCTTAATCACAAAAGCTTTCCAGATGATGATGTCATAAAAACACTGCTGGGGGGCCAACTACTTTGTTGGTTTTCCGTGCACTATACATGTATGTTACATGTTTCCGTGCACTATACATGTATGTTACATGTTTCCGTGCACTATACATGTATGTTACATGTTTCCGTGCACTATACATGTATGTTACATGTTTCCGTGCACTATACATGTATGTTACATGTTTCCGTGCACTATACATGTATGTTACATGTTTCCGTGCACTATACATGTATGTTACATGTTTCCGTGCACTATACATGTATGTTACATGTTTTCGTGCACTATACATGTATGTTACATGTTTCCGTGCACTATACATGTATGTTACATGTTTTATTATTGTCTTCATCCTCATACATTTGGAATCACAATCACAAAGGCATGTCTGTCGCTGCTAGGTGGGTACTACTTATGGGGCTTGTGGGCCTAGTCGCTTGTTGCTGTTGTTTCATCACAAAAGATTTCCAGCTGATGATGTCATTAAAGTGATGCTGGGGGGGCCAACTACTGTGGGGTGATTGATGGATGGATTGATGGATGGATGGATGGATTGACTGACTGACTGACTGACTGACTGACTGACTGACTGATTGATTGATAGATTGATGGATGGATGGATGGATTGATTGATGGATTGTCCTTGCACTAAACATATATGATGCATATTAATTGTCTTCACCCTCATACATGTGGCAGGTGTATGAAGACCCAACCCGCCCTCTTGTCCTCGACCTTGGTTGTGGGCCTGGCCGCTTTTTGCTGCTTCTTAATCACAAAAGCATGCCAGCTGATGATGTGATCAAAGCTGCTGGGGGAGCTAACTACCTGGGCATTGAAATTCGAAGATCGGTGGGTGTCTGAGTGGTTGGTGGGTGGTGGTGGTGGTGGTTGGGTGATGATGTGATGAAAAGCTGATGGGGGAGCTAACTACCAGGTCATGGAGATCTGAAGGTTAGTGGGTGTCTGAGTGGTGGGTGGTGTTGGTGGTGGTGAATGGGTAGTGGTGGTGGGTGGTGGACAGCTGATGATGTGATGAAAAGCTGCTGGGGGAGCTAACTACCTGGTCATGGAGATCTGAAGGTTAGTGGTTGTCTGAGTGGTGGGTGGGTGTTGGTGGTGGGTGGTGGTGGTGGTGGTGAATGGGTGGTGGTGGTGGATGGTGGACAGCTGATGATGTGATGAAAAGCTGCTGGGGGAGCTAACTACCTGGTCATGGAGATCTGAAGGTTAGTGGGTGTCTGAGTGGTGGGTGGGTGTTGGTGGTGGGTGGTGTTGGTGGTGGTGAATGGGTGGTGGTGGTGGGTGGTGGATAGCTGATGATGTGATGAAAAGCTGCTGGGGGAGCTAACTACCTGGTCATGGAGATCTGAAGGTTAGTGGGTGTCTGAGTGGTGGGTGGGTGTTGGTGGTGGGTGGTGATGGTGGTGGTGAATGGGTGGTGGTGGTGGGTGGTGGACAGCTGATGATGTGATGAAAAGCTGCTGGGGGAGCTAACTACCTGGGCATTGAAATTTGAAGATCGGTGGGTGGTGGGGATTGGGTGGGGGTGGAGGGTGAGTGGTGGGTGGATGCTTAGTGGTGGTGGTGGTGGACAGCTGATGATGTGATCAAAAGCCTCTGGGGGAGCTAACTACCTGGGCATTGAGATTTGAAGATCAGGTGTCTGAGTGGTGGGTGGGTGGTGGTGGTGGTAGTCCGTGGATGGTGGTGGTGGTGGTGGGTGGATGGGTGGTGGTGGTGGGTGCTGGACAGCTGATGATGTGATCAAAACCTGCTGGGGAAGCTTACAACCTGGGTATTGAGATGCGAAGATCAGTGGGTGGTGGTGGGTGGTCGTGGTGGGTGAATGAGTGGTGTTGGTGTTGGTGGGTGGTGATCCTCTAACCTTATCCTCAAAGCTTATCTTCAAGCTTATCCCCTAGCCACAAGCATCAAAACGCAAACCGCAAACCGCAAGCCTCAAAGCTTATCCTCCTCTTGTCCTTCAGATGGACAAGAGGAGGATAAATATTGAGGCTGTAATCCCCACACTTCAAGTGACATCACCACAAAACGTCAACGGTTATCCTCAAACCGCTAACCACAAACGCAAACCGTACACCTCAAACCGCAAACGCAAACCATGCCCCTCAAACCCCAAACCACGAACCACAAACCTCAAACCCCAAACTTCAACCCCCAAACCATACACCTCAAAGCGTATCCTCAAACCTCGAAACACACACCTGAGGACTTATCCTCCTCTTGTCCGCCTTCAGATGGTGGAGCGATCCAATATTTGGGCTAAGAGGATAGGAGTACACAAGACCTGCTACTTCATCAAATCAGTACCCCAAAAGAATGCAAAACAATAATGTAAAAAAACAGTGCCAAAAAACAGTGCCGAAAAAGTGAGTCAATTTTTGAAGCTGCCCTATCCTCCTTGTGTCTGCCTTCAGATGGTGGAGACCCACTCTCCTTACGGACACTTAAGTGACATCACCACAAACCTCAAAGTGTATCTTCAAACCGCAAACCTTAAACTGCAAACCGTACACCTGAAACGGAAACTGCAAACCTCAAACCCCAAACCGTGCACCTGAAACTAAAACTGCAAACCTCAAACCCCAAACCGTACACTTGAAACGAAAACTGCAAACCTCAAACCCCAAACCGAAACCTGAAAGCTTATCCTCAAACCTCAAACCGAAACCTGAAAGCTTATCCTCAAACCTCAACCCCCAAACCGTACACCTGAAAACTTATCCTCAAACCTCAAACAGAAACCTGAAAGCTTATCCTCCTCATGTCCGCCTTCAAATGGTGGAGCGATCCAATGTGTGGGCTGACATCCCCACCCCTCACTCACACTTCAAGTGACATCACCACAAACATCAAACCGCACACCTGAAAGCTTATGCTCAAACCACTAGCTGCAAACCGCACACCACAAACATCAAACCGCACACCTCAAACCTCAAAACCATACACCTGAAAGCTTGTGCTCAAACCACAAACCGCAAAAAGCACACCTCAAACCTCAAACCATACTCCTGAAAGCTTATGCTCAAACCACTATTCCCAAACCTTAAACCGCACACCTCAAACCGCACGCCTGAAAGCTTATCTTCCTCTATCTTGTCCGCCTTCAGATGGTGGAGCGATCCAATGTGTGGGCTGACATCCACTCCCCTCACCCACACTTCAAGTGACATAACCACAAACATCAAACCGCACATCTCAAAGCTTATGCTCAAACCACTAACCGCAAACAGCACCCCTCAAACCTCAAACCACAGACCTGAAAGCTTATGCTCAAATCACTAACCACAAACCGCACACCGCCAACCCAAAACCATACACCTGAAAGCTTATGCTCAAACCACTATTCCCAAACCTCAAACCGCACACCTCAAACTGCACGCCTGAAAGCTTATGCTAAAACTACTATTCCCAAACCTCAAACCGCACACCTGAAACTGCACGCCTGAAAGCTTATCCTCCTCTTGTCTGCCTTCAGATGGTAGAGCGATCCAATATCTGGGCTGAGAGGATGGGAGTACACAAGACCTGCTGCTTCCTCTATACCAATGCCACCGTGTCTCTCAAAGACGCGCTTGCAACCTACCCTGGTGCATTGCATAGGTAGGTGATAGACTGCTGACCATCACTATTTATGTATTTGTGTGTGTGTGTGTGTGTGTGTGTGTGTGTGTTTGTGTGTGTGTGTGTGTGTGTGGAGATGCATGTACCAATGCCACCGTGTTACTATATTTGTGTATGTGTATGCATATACCAATGTGAACCTGTCTCTCAAAGATGCTCTTGTAACCTACCCAGGTGCATTGCATAGGTAAGTGCTAGACTGCTGGCCATCACGGGTTATGTTTTTTGTGTTAGTGTCTCTGTTTTTGTGTAAGTGTTTCTGTGTATCTGTTTCTGTGTTTTTGTGTTTCTGTGTTGGTGTTTCTATTTTTGTGTTTCTGTGATTTTGTGATTCTGCGTTTCTGTTTTTGTGTTTATGTTTTCATGTTTCTGTTTTTGTGCTTTTGTCTCTGTTTGTGTTTCTGTTTCTGTTTTATTCTCTGTACCACACCCTAAGGCGACGTCACCACAAGCGCCGCATCTTCCAGCTATCCCTCATCAATATCAAGCAGTCAACCACAAACTGCAAACGGCTAACCGCACCCCTTGTTGCATTTGCTGTATCCATTCCCCTGACCCACTCTTCAAGGGAGGTTATCGCAAGCACTGTATTATCAAACCAACCCTCATCAAACCATTAACCGCAACCCTTGTTGCGTTCTGATCCCTGTACCACACTTCAAGTGACGTTACCATTCTCACCACATCTTCCAACCAAACCTCATCAAGACCAATCCGCTTACCGCAAAAATGGAAGTGCACCCCTTGTTGCAGTTTCTATATCCATTCCCCTGACCCAGACTTCAAGTGACATCACGAAAAGCACCGCAAACTCCAACCAACCCTCATCAAACCATTAACCCCAACCCTTGTTGCATTCGCTGCATCCTGTTCCCTGGCCCACACTTCAAGCGTCGCATCTTCCAACCAACCCTAATGAAGACCAAACCGTGAACCGCAAACCGCACCCTTTGTTGCATCCAGTTCCTAACCTACATTCCAAATTTCGTATTCACAAGCGCCTTTTAACCAACCGTCTCCAACAAAGACCTAAACGCAAACCCCAAACCTCCAACCTCACCCCTTGTTGCTGTTGCTACGTCTGGTTCCTTGACCTACAGTCAAAATTTCGTATTCACAAGTGCCTGATAACAAACCGTCTCCAACCAAGACCTAAACGCAAACCCCAAACCTCCAACCTCACCCCTTGTTGCTGTTGCTACGTCACACTTCAAAATTCAATATCACAAGCGCCTTAAATCCAACCGTCTCCCAACCAGATCAAATCGCAAACCCCAAACGGCAAACCAAACACCCCTTGGGTTGCAGTTGCTACATCCAGTTCCCTCACCCACACTTCAAAATTCGTTTTCACAAGCGCCTTATATCAAATAGTCTTCCACCAAGACCAAACCGCTCATCGCAAATCTGAAACCTCACCCCCGGTTACAGTTGCTGCATCCAGTTCCTTGACCCACACTTCAAGTGACGTCATGACAGGTGCCTCACATTCCAACTTGCCCTCACCAAGACCAAACCGTAGATCTCAAGCCTCAAACCTCACCACTTGCTGCAGTTGCTACATCCAGTTCCCTGACCCACACTGCAAGCGACGTCACGACTAGCGCTGCATGTTCCAACCAACCCTCACCAAGACCAAACCCTAGACCTCAAACCACGAACCGCACCCCTTGTTGCAGTTGCTACATCCACTTCCCTGACCTACTCTTCAAGAAACGTTATCCCAAACCAAGCAACTGCAAACCCCAAATCGCTAACCGCAAACTGCAAACTAAACACCCCTGGTTGCAGTTGCTACATCCAGTTTCCTGACCCACACTTCAAGAAACGTTATCACAAGGGCCGCATCCTCCAACCAACCCTTATCAAACCATAACCTGCACCCCTTGTCGCAATCGCTGCATCCGTTTCCCTGACCAACACTTCAAGGGACGCCATCACAAACCAAGAACCACAAACCAAGAACCCCAAACCTCAAACCAAACACCCCTTGGGTTGTAGTTGCTACATCCAGTTTACTGACCCACACTTCAAGAAACGTTATCACAAGCAAAGCATCTTCCAACCATCCCTTATTAAGACCAAAACGCTAACCTCGAACTGCACCCCTTGTTGCAGTCGCTACATCTAGTTCCCTGACCCACACTTCAAGCGTCGTCGTCACGACAAGCGCATTTTCCAACCAAACATCATTAAGACCAGACCGCTAACCAAATACCGAAAAACACACCCCTTGTTGCAGTTGCTGTATCCAGCTCCCTGACCCCCACTTCAAGGGACGCCATCACAAATCGCAAAACCCAAACCCCAAACCTTAAACCAAACACCCCTTGGGTTGCAGTTGCTACATCCAGTTCCCTGACCCACACTTCAAGGGACGCCATCACAAATCGCAAAACCCAAACCCCAAACCTTAAACCAAACACCCCTTGGGTTGCAGTTGCTACATCCAGTTCCCTGACCCAAACTTCAAGGGACGCCATCACAAGGGCCGCATCCTCCAACCAACCCTTATCAAACCATAACCTGCACCCCTTGTCGCAATCGCTGCATCCGTTTCCCTGACCAACACTTCAAGGGACGCCATCACAAACCAAGAACCACAAACCAAGAACCCCAAACCTCAAACCAAACACCCCTTGGGTTGTAGTTGCTACATCCAGTTTACTGACCCACACTTCAAGAAACGTTATCACAAGCAAAGCATCCTCCAACCATCCCTTATTAAGACCAAAACGCTAACCTCGAACTGCACCCCTTGTTGCAGTCGCTACATCTAGTTCCCTGACCCACACTTCAAGCGTCGTCGTCACGACAAGCGCATTTTCCAACCAAACATCTTTAAGACCAGACCGCTAACCGAATACCGAAAAACACACCCCTTGTTGCAGTTGCTGTATCCAGCTCCCTGACCCCCACTTCAAGGGACGCCATCACAAATCGCAAACCCCAAACCCCAAACCTTAAACCAAACACCCCTGGGTTGCAGTTGCTACATCCAGTTCCCTGACCCACACTTCAAGGGACGCCATCACAAATCGCAAAACCCAAACCCCACAACCTTAAACCAAACACCCCTTGGGTTGCAGTTGCTACATCCAGTTCCCTGACCCAAACTTCAAGGGACGCCATCACAAATCGCAAAACCCAAAACCCCAAACCTTAAACCAAACACCCCTTGGTTGGCAGTTGCTACATCCAGTTCCCTGACCACCACTTCAAGGGATGCCATCACAAATCGCAAACCCCAAACCCCAAACCTTAAACCAAACACCCCTTGGGTTGCAGTTGCTACATCCAGTTCCTGACCCACCACTTCAAGGGATGCCATCACAAAATCGCAAAAACCCAAACCCCAAACCTAAACCAAACCCCCTTGGGTTGCAGTTGCTACATCCAGTTCCCTGACCCAAACTTCTAGGGACGCCATCAACAATCGCAAACCCAAACCCCAAACCTTAAACCAAACACCCCTTGGGTTGCAGTTGCTACATCCAGTTCCCTGACCCACACTTCAAGGGATGCCATCACAAATCGCAAAACCCAAACCCCAAACCTTAAACCAAGCACCCCTTGGGTTGCAGTTGCTACATCCAGTTCCCTGACCCACACTTCAAGGGACGCCATCACAAACGCAAAACCCAAACCCCAAACCTTAACCAAACACCCCTTGGGTTGCAGTTGCTACATCCAGTTCCCTGACCCACACTTCAAGGGGATGCCATCACAATCGCAAAACCCAAACCCCAAACCTTAAACCAAACACCCCTTGGGTTGCAGTTGCTACATCCAGTTCCCTGACCCACACTTCAAGGGACGCCATCACAAATCGCAAAACCCAAACCCCAAACCTTAAACCAAACACCCCTTGGGTTGCAGTTGCTACATCCAGTTCCCTGACCCACACTTCAAGGGACGCCATCACAAACCAAGAACTGCAAACCCCAAACAGCTAACCGCAAACTTCAAACTAAACACCCCTGGTTGCAGTTGCTACACCCAGTTCCCCGACCAACACTTCAAGAAACGTTACCACAAGCGCCGCATCTTCCAACCCAACCTTATCAAGACAAAACCACTAACCACGTGCTGCAACCCACACCCCTTGTCGCAGTTGCTACACCCAGTTCCCCGACCCACACTTCAAGAAACGTTATCACAAGCGCCGCATCTTCCAACCCAACCTTATCAAGACAAAACCACTAACCACGTGCTGCAACCCACACCCCTTGTCGCAGTTGCTACACCCAGTTCCCCGACCCACACTTCAAGAAACGTTATCACAAGCGCCGCATCTTCCAACCCAACCTTATCAAGACAAAACCACTAACCACGTGCTGCAACCCACACCCCTTGTCGCAGTTGCTACACCCAGTTCCCCGACCCACACTTCAAGGGACGTTACCACAAGCGCCGCATCTTCCAACCCAACCTTATCAAGACAGAACCACTAACCACGTGCTGCAACCCACACCCCTTGTCGCAGTTGCTACACCCAGTTCTCCGACCCACACTTCAAGAAACGTTATCACAAGCGCCGCATCTTCCAACCCAACCTTATCAAGACAAAACCACTAACCACGTGCTGCAACCCACACCCCTTGTCGCAGTTGCTACACCCAGTTCCCCGACCCACACTTCAAGAAACGTTATCACAAGCGCCGCATCTTCCAACCCAACCTTATCAAGACAAAACCACTAACCACGTGCTGCAACCCACACCCCTTGTCGCAGTTGCTACATCCAGTTCCCTGACCCACACTTCAAGAAACGTTATCACAAGCGCCGCATCTTCCAACCCAACCTCATCAAGACGCTGAAGGATGCCTTGCCAGTGGGAGGGCGTCTGTTCCTTCAGTCAGATGTGTTGAAGGTGTCTGTAGCGATGAGGAATATGTTCGAGTACTATGCAGGTGCGCAGGAGTGGGCAGTGGTGGTGGGGTGGGGGTGTGGGGGTGGGGTGGGGGTGGGGGGGTGGGGTGGGGGTGGGGGGGTGGGGTGGGGGGGTGGGGGTGGGGTGGGGGTGTGGGGGTGGGGTGGGGGTGTGGGGGTGGGGTGGGGCAGTGGTGGTGGGATGGGGGCAGTGTAGTTGTGGGCAGTCTTGGTGAGGGAAGTTTATGTGGGTGTGGGTGTAGGCGTGGTGTGGTGTGGGTGTGGGGGGGGACCTGGGTGTGTTTTGTGGGTGTGTAGGGGGGGAGCTGGTGGTGATGGTGGAGGTGGTGGGTGACTATCATGAATACCCTGAAATGAAGGCGCGTCTCGAATGGAATTTGTAATTAATAATGCATGTAATTGGATATAATTGGATAATAATACGATTTGTTTTGGCAATCTGTACTGCTCATATGTGGTTGGTGAATAGGCTTACAAGCACTACAAGGTGTTTGGAAACGCGTACACCCCATAGACGTGAAATATGTGAAGTTTGGTGCGTTGTGGCATACTCACCCTGAACAGAGTCCCCACCATCACCCATCTTGGCAACCCCCACCCACCCACCCACCCACACCTTTACCTAACCACCCTGAACAGAGTCCCCACCATCACCCATCTTGCCCCACCACCACCACCACACACACACACACACACACACACACACACACACATACCCATCACTTTGATCAGAACTGTGTTTGGCGTTTTGACATGCTTACAAGTGGTAGGTGCATAGGATAGCATTATGATTACAGCCTGATTTGAAGTAAGACGTGATATATTGATGATCGAAGTAGGTGTTTGGAAAAACAAACACCCCATACACGTGAAATATGATAAGTTTGGTGCGTTGTGGCATACCCATGTCACTTTGATCAGAACTGTGTTTGGCGTTTTAATGCTCAGCTTCAGCTTCACCCCTTTATAGTGTTCATATCCAAAAATTCAAAGGCTATTTCAGTTTGATTGGTGTGGGGTCACCCATCACTTTGACCAGAACTGTGTTTGGCGTTTAATATGATCATACTTAGGTGGTATATAAATAGGCTAACATGTTGAGTAAAACTTGATTCAAGTATTCCGTGAGATATTTATTTGCAAAGTACGAATTTCAAAAAGTGAGCACCCCATATAAGTGAAGAATGTGGATTTTTAGGTGCAAACGTTGTCCCATATATATTATGTGGGCGTGTATGGTCTTGTAATTCATGCACAAATATGATTTTACGGTTACATGGCGTAATTGTGATGTTTTTGAAAACTTGAAATTTTGTCCAAGTGAGATTCGAGCCCATGACCTGCGATTTCATTTTTCGCAATTTTTGGCCAATGGCAGTTTGCGTGGCTTGCCCCTGCCTACCCCACGCACGGCCCTGAGGTGAGCTCTGTGTGCTAATTATAGTACAAGGGCCTAAAGGGAATGTTTCGTTGATTGAAATGCTCATATGTTTTTGCCTCGAATTTTTGACAATAATTCTGCTTCCAAACCTATGTATGCGCACATATTTCTATGGTACAAATTTGAAATATTGAAAAATGTAGCCCGCTAATTGTAGCTTATGGCCCAAAAAACACAAACCTTAGCTCCTTTTCTTCAATTGCGATGCTCATGTGAGAATCTGTCCGGTATTAATACGTCTAAAAATTGTTATAAGCTATAGAATGTTCAACGTTGTTTTTCATGAAACCTGCAAATGTTTTTTGGGGACAGACTAACGGGCTAACTAACTAAGGGACATTTTAGTAGCAGCCCCCTGTGATTTTGAATGAACGTGCGTGTGTGTTTTTCGAATGGACGTGTGTGTGTGTGTGTGTGTGTTTGGGACAGACTAACGGGCTAACTAACTAAGGGACATTTTAGCAGCAGCCCCCTGTGATAGGAACTAAAGAGCTGAAATCACCCCTGCCCTTGCAGCTGACTTCAAAAACCCTTGTCCTGTTATGAAACTGGACAGTAGGCACCAAATGCCGCTGTCCTGTCCCAGCAATTTTTTTCTGTTTGTTTATCGCATTACATCTATGTTGCATTGTTATGGTTAAAAAAAAAGAAATAAAAGATTTGTATGTATCTTGTACACACACACAGGCAGAGCTGCATTATATCACATTATGACATTGTCATTGTCTGACCCAAGGCAAGCCCACTCCACAACTTCTGGGGTGTCTTCCAACCATCCTTACATAATAAACTAAGTGTAGATAGATATGCGTATGTTTATGTAACGCTGTCATTTCTCGCCTCCTGCCCTTGCAGCTGACGCCTTTGCCCTTGCCCCTGAGCATGTCCCCACCGACCCCGGTGTGGTCTTCTTCATTTTCCTATTTGCTTACCCCAGGATTCGTTACCCCCATGCTGTGATAAACACTCAAGAACTGAAATCCCCCCTGCCCTTGCAGCTGACGCCTTTGTCCTCGCCCCTGAGCACATCTCCATTGATCCCAGGGTGGTCTTCTTCATATTCCTATTTGCTTACCCCAGGATTCGGTACCCCCATGCTGTGATAAACACTCAAGAACTGAAATCCCCCCTGCCCTTGCAGCTGACGCCTTTGTCCTCGCCCCTGAGCACATCTCCATTGACCCCAGGGTGGTCTTCTTCATATTCCTATTTGCTTACCCCAGGATTCGTTACCCCCATGCTGTGATAAACACTCAAGAACTGAAATCCCCCCTGCCCTTGCAGCTGACGCCTTTGTCCTCGCCCCTGAGCACATCTCCATTGACCCCAGGGTGGTCTTCTTCATATTCCTATTTGCTTACCCCAGGATTCGGTACCCCCATGCTGTGATAAACACTCAAGAACTGAAATCCCCCCTGCCCTTGCAGCTGACGCCTTTGTCCTCGCCCCTGAGCACATCTCCATTGACCCCAGGGTGGTCTTCTTCATATTCCTATTTGCTTACCCCAGGATTCGGTACCCCCATGCTGTGATAAACACTCAAGAACTGAAATCCCCCCTGCCCTTGCAGCTGACGCCTTTGTCCTCGCCCCTGAGCACATCTCCATTGACCCCAGGGTGGTCTTCTTCATATTCCTATTTGCTTACCCCAGGATTCGTTACCCCCATGCTGTGATAAACACTCAAGAACTGAAATCCCCCCTGCCCTTGCAGCTGACGCCTTTGTCCTCGCCCCTGAGCACATCTCCATTGACCCCAGGGTGGTCTTCTTCATATTCCTATTTGCTTACCCCAGGATTCGGTACCCCCATGCTGTGATAAACACTCAAGAACTGAAATCCCCCCTGCCCTTGCAGCTGACACCTTTGCCCTCGCCCCTGAGCATGTCCCCACCGAGTCACCGACCCCAGCGTGGCCTTTTTATTCCTATTTGCCTACCCCAGGATTTGTTACCACTGTGCTGTGATAGACACACAGTAACCAAAATTCCCCCTGCCCTTGCAGCTGACGTCTTTGCCCTTGCCGCGCCCTGAGCACGTCACCACCAACCCCAACATGGTCTTCTTCATATTCCTATTTGCCTACCCCAGGATTTGTTACCACCGTGCTGGCATAATCACTCAAGAACTGAAATCTCCTCTGCCCTTGCAGCTGATGCCTTTGCCCTCGCCCCTGAGCACGTCCCCACAGACCCCAGCGTGGTCTTCTTCATATACCTACCCCATGATATGTGTTTTTGTATGTCACGCTTTCTTGCTTGCCTCCTGCCCTTGCAGCTGACGCTTTTGCCCTTGCCCCTGAGCACGTTCCCACCGACCCTGGCATGGTCTTCTTCATATTCCTACCCCATGCTTTGTGTTTTTGTACGTAACACTTTCTTGATTCCCTCCTGCCCTTGCAGCTGATGCTTTTGCCCTTGCCCCTGAGCACGTCCCCACCGACCCCAGCGTGGTTTTCTACCAGGAACCTGGGCAGGGAGACGGAGAGACGGATGCCCCAACCAGGAGTCCTATCCCCTCTTCTAGCACGCCTACCGCTCGTTTGGAAGCAGCCGTGCTCGCCTCAGACAGCCATGTGAACACCGCGTGGAGATCCGAGAGCTCAGAGGGGGCGGAGGGATCAGATGTGGACGGGTCTGACGGGTCCGAGGGGTCAAAGGGGTCTGAAGGGTCGAATGGGTCCGAGGAGTTAGATCAGGACCGCTCTGACGAAGAGGACAGTCCGTGCAGACTTCCCAGGCGCGTGCGTGAGGCCGACACTGACAACATCGTGTCAGAGTGGTCCAAGGGCGGCTGGTTGGTGGACAATCCGATTGGGGTGCCAACAGAGAGGGAGGTGTATGTTGGACAGCAAGGCATGCCGGTGTACAGGATCCTTTTGGAAAGGAAGTAGCAGTACACAATGTGTACTACACATGTTCCCACTGATAGGGAGGTGTATGTAGGACAGGAAGGCATGCCGGTTTACATGCAAGATTCTTCTGGAAAGGAAGTAGCAGTACACAATGTGCGCTACACAATTCCCCACTGAGCGGGAGGTGTATGATGGGCAGCAAGGCATGCCGATGTTCAGGATTCTTCTGGAAAGGAAGTAGCAGTACACAATGTGCACTACACAATTCCCCACTGAGCGGGAGGTGTATGTTGGGCAGCAAGGTGTGCAGGGTCCTTCTGGAAAGAAAGCAGCAGTACATAATGTGTTCTATATCTGTTCACACAGAGAGGGAGGTGTATGTTGGACAGCAAGGCATGCAGGTGTGCAGGGTCCTTCTGGAAAGGAAGTAGCAGTACACAATGTGTTCTACGCCTGTTCACACAGAGAGGGAGATGTATGTTGGACAGCAAGTCGTGCAGGTGTGCAGGGTACTTCTGGAAAAGAAGTAGCAGTACACAATGTGTACTACACATGTGCCCACAGAGAGGAAGGTGTATGTTGGACAGCAAGGCATGCCGGTTTACAGGATCCTTCTGGAAAAGAAGTAGCAGTACACAATGTGTACTACACATGTGCCCACAGAGAGGAAGGTGTATGTTGGACAGCAAGGCATGCCGGTTTACAGGATCCTTCTGGAAAAGAAGTAGCAGTACACAATGTGTACTACACATGTGCCCATAGAGAGGAATGTGTATGTTGGACAGCAAGGCATGCCGGTTTACAGGATCCTTCTGGAAAAGAAGTAGCAGTACACAATGTGTACAACACATGTTCCCACTGAGAGGGAGGTGTATGGTGGACAGCAAGGCATGCCGGTGTATCAGCGTTTTTCTTGCAAGGAAGTAGCAGTACACAATATGCCAATGTGTACTACACGTGTGCCCACAGAGGGAGGTGTACCAGTGGTTTCTTTCCAGCTACGAGCAGCAGGTTCTAGGTAGCTAACTGTGCCAGCCATTGGGCAAATCCCACAAGCTTGCGCAGTGCTAGAAAAGCGATTATGCTGGCTTCCAGGTGCGCTGGCCTGCTGTGGGTTTGGCTGAACAGCCAGGTAGGGTAGCTATCTAGAAGCTGGTTCTCGTAGCTGGCTTCCAGGTGCACCAGCCTGCTTTGAGTTAAGCTGAGTAGCCAGGAAGTGGAGCTCCCTAGAAGCTGGTGCTCGTAGCTGAAAAGAAAATCTCTGCGGTGTACATACGACGCTAAACATTGGCGGAGAGTGATCGCGACGCAGTGACAGGTGGCAACGGAAGCGAGTTAGTTACGAGACCGTTGGCTGACCTGTCAGGCTTCATCGCGGTCAGACGGATGGATGGATGGTCGGTCGGACAGACAAATGGGTAAACATGGGGGCTCCCGCCCCCTTGAAGAGGGATCTCCTCAAAAAATCTCTGCGGTGTACATGCAGGATCCTTCTGGAGAAGAAACACTGACACATGTGCTGTACTGTGCATTGGTGTGGTGTGCTGTGCTGTGCTGTATGTGCGTTAGTGTGCTGTGCTGTGCTGTGCTGTGCGTTGATGTGCGCTGGTGTGAGTTGGTGCGTTGGTGTGCTGTGCTGTGCTGTGCTGTGTGTTGATGTGCTGTGCGTTGATGGGCTGTGCTGTGCGTTAGTGTGGTGTGCTGCGCTGTGCTGTGTGTTGGTGTGCTGTGCTGTGCGTTGGTAGGTGTGCTGTGCTGTGCGTTAGTGTGCTGTGCTGTGCGTTGGTGTGCTGTGCTGTGCGTTGATGTGCGTCAGTGTGCTGTGCTGTGCGTGAGTTGGTGTGCGTGCCATCCTGTACCTTGGTGTGCTGTCCGTTGGTGTGCTGTGCTGTGCTGTGGCGATGATTCTGTTCACTTGTTTGTATGCTTATTTTACGATGTCATAGACCAGATCTTACCGCCTTGAGCACCTCGGGCGCATATCTGCTTTTTTAGATGCCATAGTTGCATTTGCATTTGCCCTATCGTCACAGTTTTCTTGGGGCTACATTTCTATCCAGGTCCATTAGCCAGCCACACAGTAGTACAGCCCAAAGCCTTCAACTGCATGATTGGAATGCGCGCACTCAGTAGATTCTGGTTTTGCCCAAGGATGGGCGGGGAAAGGGAGCTGCCTAGAAGCTGCAAAGCTTTTATTTTTAGCAATATATCGCTTTTTTTAGCGGTAATTTAAGCGATAAACTCATTGTTTTCGAGATTGGCATATATATAGCGATATAAGTGAATACAACAATGCAGCTAGATCTGGCCAGCCCAGCAGGACCTGGAGTCCCAGCCTGGGAGCTGGCCTGTAACTCCTCGAATTTGTGGCCAGGCTCCCACGTGGTAATTCTCTCCCAGGTCGAATTTATATCCAGGACGAGCACTGTTGGGCAGTTACAGAAGAGGGTTCGACAGCTGCAATTGTTGTCACTGTCGAGGTCACTGTCACGAGGTCAATGTCACATTTCCATCTTTAGAATATTCCAAGGGTGCTCCCTATTAACGGCGAGAAACATGTATTATCGGGCTTACCCGATTGACCGTGCTTATTAGAGTCACTGGTGATAAGAGGAAGAGTGTTTATTTCCCCTATGGGTTGTGGTCAAGCAGATGCATGGAAGAACATGCATGCATTTGACTTAGTGCGTGTGCTGTTGAGTCAGTTGGAAAGCTTGCTATTGCCCAACTGGGTAACTGCGCGCGATTGTGTTAGACTTGTATGGTTACATGGCTTCAGCCAGCAATTGGGCTGCTCGCCGCCTTTTACCGGGAGAATGCAATCACACAAAAAAAATGAGCACATGATGTTCATCTTGAACGGTTCCAGAATCACATAGATGACGCACTCGATAAAATAAACCAAAGCGTACCGGTATTGTTGTTAAGCTGTGGTCTTGCCACAGAACCATTGATCATATGGCTGCCGGTAAAACGGTAAAGCGGCCAAAAACGGTAAAACGGTAAAGCGGTTGGGCGGTCAAACCACAGCTCGACAACACAACATTCCAACTGCGCTCGCAGAAGAAGCTCTGTGCGAGTCGCTGTGTGCTTATTGCGCAGGTCCGGCACAAACACCACGCGGAGTCGGAAGCAAAACTTCGCAAGTTGTAAGTAGGTTGAATAGGGTCAGGCGCGTAGATTGGCTTGGTAACAATGGCACTACATTTTATCCATCCAGCTAGCATATTTAAACCAAACCAGGCTTACACTGACCTTTACACTCTCACCAATAGCGCTGAGTTCTACCACTATCATCGTTCGCATTTTTAACATGAACTTGAACAAAAGAGCAAGGAGCAGCATCGACGCTGATCCACCCCTGATAAACATCGTCGAGGGCTTGGAGAGGCGGCGGCCTGAGCAACTGGTAGGGAAGCTTAACTTCTGCTTCTTTCTTTTGCAATATCCAACATCGTTCCTTCCTTTCCATCTTCCATCGTTCCTCACCTTCTATTACATTTTTGTCATTTTTGGTTGCGCTTTTGACGCAACTGTCTCCTTTTGAGATGCGCTTTGCCTCCACTGAAAACGGAAATATGCGGCTGCGGCCAGAGGGGGTTTACACAATTGCGTCAATCGCGCAATCGGGCTCCAAAACCTTGTGCTGGAGCGCGCAATAGCGCGCATCATGAAGCACCCTGATGAGAAGCGTAGGCATTGAAATCAGATCTGAAATGTCATAGACCACTGCTCCAGTTCCCTCCCACCTGCTCGACAGCCCCATCCCTCCTGCTAGGAATACCAGAATTACTCTGGTCTGCCAGGCGGAAAAGTTCTGCCTAGATTATAACACACACTGCCACGGATATATCCGTTACACCACATAGTGGTGTAACGGATATATCCGTGGCAGACCACCGTTCTGCATAAGTTATATTCGCGTCGCGTCGACATGAATTTGTACAAGGTAGAACGTGACGCGAATATATTCTATGCATAACTCAGTCATGTAATTTATATTTTATAGGCATGATGCGGTGTGTAACTAATATTTTGACCGGAACTGGCCGAGCTCGTCCAGTAGCAGGTCGTAACCGGGGTTCTCGCGACTGAATGTAGCCAGCATGTCTGTGTTCAGTTTTGCGCAAGATGGAAGTACGATGCACAGCCTCGGGCATGTATGCGGGTTAACCGTCGTCACCAATACCATGTAATAATAGGTGTATGTGTAACTAGAACATTACTAATCACAGAATGTGAATCCTTTTGCCCTCATGCCGGGTTTGGGGGGTTGGGTTCAGTGTTAAGAACGCTACTTCACCAAACTGTTGAGCGCGAAATGCAAGCAATAGGCGTGAACAGTTTACGTGCATCTCCATGCCAAGTCCCTCTTTCGCATACGACCCTGGGGCTGTGGTGAACACTAGGACTTGGCGCATCCTGTCGCCTGGACTCTCTGTGACCCATCAGTGCTTCGTGCATTCACGAAGCTGCCCGTTGGGCTGCGCAAACCGTCCAGGCCGTGTCCCACCGTTTAGCCGTTGATTTGTTGCTTGGCGAACAGCAATCCGCAGCAGCGATCCGCATGCTAGCGTATGCAACAATTAGCAGCACGACGAAGAGGAGCTCGAGGCTAGCTTGATCCTTTCGTCTTCTTGCTAAAATCATTCATGGATGGAGCAGGATGGAGGGAATTGGAGCGGTGGTTTATGAACTTTCAGATCTGATTTTAATGCCTACGCTTCTCATCAGGGTGCTTCATGATGCGCGCTATTCCGCGCTCCGGCGAAATGGTTTGGAGCCCGACTGCGCGATCGACGCAATTGTGTAAACCCCCTATGGACGCAGCGCGCAGATTTCCGTTTTCAGTTGACAAGTTGGCAGGGTTTTTTATTTGAGCGATGTGTCGCTATCCTATGAGCGATGAAACCCATCGCTTTCGAGATTGGCCCAGCGATGAATCCGATTTGAGCGATGCAGCTAGATCTGGCCCTCGAGTCCCAACTGTCCTGGCTCAGGCCGCCTGGGAACCTGGCCTGGAACTCCTCGAAATTCTGGCCAGCTCCCCCCTCCCCCCCGTGCAGTAACCCACAAGTGGTAACTCTCGCCGTAGTAGACTAGTAGGTCAAACCCTGGCTGGCAGTTACATGAGCGGGGTCGAGTGCGGGCTGCAGCCTCGTTGCTGTTCTCGAGGAGAATATTACATTCCCATACGTCGAATTTCCCAAGGGTGCTCCACTGCTCCCTTACAAGAGAAAGACTGTTCCCCCTATGGGTCATGGCCAAACAGATGTATTGCAGACCATGCACCCGGTGCATTGCACCGAGTTTACTTGCGTAGGCTGATTGACCCGATTGAAGATGACAGCATGAATTGCGGTGCTGAGTGGAAAACTGCGCGCAAAGCAGAATGGCAAGGGAGTGGTTCTGGTGGAGAGTGGAGGGGGTAAGCAGTAGTCCAGGGGATAAATCATCTGGACTTATGGTGTGTGTGTGTAATTGGGTGAAACCTAGACCAGACCTAGATCCTCTTAAGCTCAGCCATCCTCGGCCAAGTTAAATTATAGGTTATAAAGAGTTAGCCTGGGTTAGAATGTTGAAAGACGCCAATTTGAAAATAGCTATGAATAGCTACAAACAGAGACTGGCCAGATGGCTCCGGAACCAGTTTAGCTATGGAAAGGGGGGGCTTCAAAAACGAAAAAAATCCCTGGCGCTTGGTGTGCTCTTGTCGCCTGTACAGCTTTTTCAGGCCCCCACTCCTTCCTCAGTCCCTTTTGGATCAATCCGTTTAAGGCTACTCGCTTAGAGCATGAAAGAATTCTGCATGAGAGGTTGCTTGTTTTTCAATGATTTATCGTAGAAAAAATTGTATCAAATTTATTGTGACAATAATGTTTTAAAAGGTTGACATACAGCAAAAGACTGGCTTCCACCCCACCCCACCCCACCCCCCAACCCGAACCAACAAAAACCAAACCAAACCAAACCAAACCACACCACACCACCCCAAACCACCCCAAACCACCCTGACCCAAACCACCCAAACCCACATCAACCAAACCCAACCCAACCCACCCAAAACCCAACCAATCAAAAACCCACCCCACACAAACCAACCCACGAACCAACAAACCCAACCTGACCCGACCCGACCCGACCCTAAACCCAAACCCAAACCCAACCCAACCCCACACCCAAACACTCTCTCACACACACACACACACACACACACAAAAGCACAAACACAAACAAAACACATACACAAGCACAAACGCAAACACAATCAAACCCAACATAACCACACCTCACCCCACACTCCTTGTTATGTTGATACAGGTGGAGATAGATCTCACCATCTTAGTTGCAGGACTGAATAATGAAATTGTGGAAGACAATTTCACCTCAACTCAGAAGTTGAGACAAATATTGTCGATCGACGGTAGGTGCTGTTTTCATAAAAGATGGTAGGTGCTGTTTTCATAAAAGATGGTAGGTGCTGTTTTCATAAAAGACGGTAGGTGCTGTTTTCACAAATATTGTCGATCGACGGTAGGTGCTGTTTTCATAAAAGGAGAACTGGCTTAGAGATATGTTGCGGAGATTAGCCTATTTGGCTAACCCCTGGAATTAAAGGGATTTGCTTGGAGACCGCCTCCGCTCCGCTCCCTAACCTCCCCCCCCCCCCCCCCCCCCCCCCCCCGGCCAGGTTTAGGGTTTAGGGTTTAGGATTTAGAAAAACCATACGTAGATGAATGGATGGATGGATGTGTCAGTGGATGTATGGATGGATGTACGTATGTATGAATGGATGTACATACTAGTGCGGTAGCCCGTGTGGCCGTTGGCCACCCCCCACCCACCCAGGTCATGGGTCCTGGCCTGGGTTACAGAATGGGCAACGCCCTTGTATGCTCCTCCTACAGTCCTACCCCCCCACCCACCCCCACCCCCTATCTCTCTTACTTACGAACACACAGTCAAGATATTGCCCCCTTTGCAAAAATATGTAACGCACGCACGCTTCCCTTCCCTACTCTAAATATACCTCCTCCCGACCAACACACACATGACCTACATGATCCCCTACTTTTCCCTAAATTTTCTTCCCCCCCATCCCCTTGACACACACTCTGTTTCCTCCCCTTGCACACCGCACAAACCAGCCATCTCCACACTCCCTCAACTTGATCTCCACGCCCACCCACATTCACATGCCCCCCTCCAAGTGTCCCCCCCCGCCATACCATCCTGCCTCCCTTCCATCTGCCCTCCTGCCCTCTCCCTCCCACGCAGTCCCTTCTCCCTCTGCAACCTCCCCCCTACAAAGAAACACACACCAACTCCCCTGCTTCTTCCTATGTATTCCGCGCCAAGCTGTTGCATGTGCTCGTATCAAAAGACGAAAGTGACAAAGAACAGGTTGGATATTCCCAGCCACAGTCAACTCACACAATTTTGCAAGTGTGAATGTTCCTGCCCCCCCTGAAAATATCAGACTCGCGAGCAAGGTCAGCCACTTTTCTGTAGCGATTGAACGGATCTTCGCTAACAGATACTCAGTTAAGCGTGCAAACTCTTGCTTTGACCAGCGGAAAAAATCTTCATTAGAAGGATCTGTCACTCCCACAATATAATTGAGGTTGGAACCATGGTAGCAATCGCTAGGCCATATTTCAAAGCAACATACCTGAAGCTTCTACCATACTTCGCGAGCATTTCCCAGTTGGTCGTGACATCTTTGGTGTTGACAATCCATTGAGTAAACTCTGCCAAGCACTTGCTGTTGCAAGGTTTGATGCATTAGGAAGAGGCTGCAGACATCGGATCCGCGGTGAAGGGCGAGAATACTCAGTGAGAAGGAATAGCCTAGAAGAAATCAAGAAATTCAAAGAAGTGGCAATAACATCGCTAAGGCGATGCAATGGTGGGGAGAGATGGCGCATGCGAAAGTCAAATTCAATGGTGGCAACGCTCTTGTTTCAGACCGCGGCATGCGGATAAGTGCAGAGAAGCGCAGAAAAGCGCAGAGAATGAATCGCAAGCCCGTTTCTGTTGCTACCTCGCGAGCAGGCACAACTGCCCAGATTTGGGCCGAGATTTTCTCAAGTTTGGAAATTGCTTGCAAAAATTCGAAAATTCGGGGAGGGGGGGGGGGGGGGGGGGAAATACGTAATTTGCCCCCTTCATTTGCCCCCGTGAACTCCAGGTAGGCGTGTGGTCTGCCATGTGGTGACACGGCAACCGGTAGGGCCGGTCAATAGTGAAATCCCTGTATGTTCACATATATAGAGATGTATGTGTGGACGGATGGACAGATAGATGTATGTACATATGGACGTATGGGTGGGTGGGTGTTTGGGTGGATGGATGGTAGATAGGTTGGTGGATAATGCACTTCCCACACTCACCCCCCCCCCCACCCACACACACACAAACACACACACACACTCATTCTTCACTCACGCAGAGCGCAACCCGCCCATCGAGGCGGTCATCAAAGCTAGGGTAATCCCCAAGCTTGTTGAATTCTTACTGAAGGGAGATGCCCCTCAGCTTCAAGTAGGTCTTCTGTCTACCAACACAGTTTCTGTCCCAGGATTTGTATTTCAGACTCAAAACTGGTGTTATCCCAAGTTATGGAATTACTGAAGGAAGGGAGAGGCCCCAATAGTGCTAGGTAGGTCTCCTGTGTCTACCATTTACTGTAACTGACCCAGATTTGTATTTCAGACTCAAAACTGGTGTTATCCCTAAGTTATGGAATTACTGAAGAAGGGAGAGGCCCAATAGTGCTAGGTAGGGTCTCCTGTTGTCTACCATTACTGTACTAACTGACCCAGGAATTTTGTATTCAGACTCAAAAACTTGGTGTTATCCCTAAGTTATGGAATTACTGAAGAAAGTGGAGAGGCCCATAGGGCTAGGGTAGGTCTCCTCCATGTGTCTACCATTTACTGTAACTGACCCAGGATTTTGTATTTCAGACTCAAACTGGTGTTATCCCTAAGTTATGGAATTACTGAAGAAGGGAGAGGCCCAATAGTGCTAGGTAGGTCTTCCCTGTGTCTACGCATTACTGTAACTGACCCAGGATTCTGTATTTTCAGACTCAAAACTGGTGTTACTCCCTAAGTTATGGAATATTACTGAACGGGAGAGACGGGAGAGGCCCAATCGTGCTAGTGAGGTCCTGGGTCTACCATACTGTAACTGACCCGGTTTGTATTTCAGATAAAAACTGGTGTTATCCCGAAGTTATGGAAATTTACTGAGAAGGGAGAGGCCCAATAGTGCCGGTAGGTCTCCTGTGGCTACCCATTACTGTGAACGACCCCAGGGAATTGTATTTCAGACTCAAACCTGGGTGGTATCCCTACGTATGGAATTCGGAAGAAGGGAGAGGCCAATCGCTAGGGCTAGGTAGGTCTCCTGTGTCTACCTTACTGTAACTGACCCAGGATTTGTATTTCAGATCAAACTGGTGTTATCCCTAAGTTATGGATTACTGAAGAAGAGAGGCCAATAGTGCTAGGTGGTAGGTTTATCTGTGTCTACCATTACTGTAAGACCCAGGGATTGTATTTCAGACTTCAAAATGGTGTTTCCCTAGTTATGGAATTATTATGAAGAAGGGAGAGGCCCAATGTGCTGGTAGGTCTCGGTATGTTCTACCCATTACTGTAACTGACCCAGGATTGTGTCTTTCAGACTCAAAAGGTGTTATCCTACGTTATGGAATTACTGAAGAGGGGGGGGGGAGGGGGGGAAAGAGGCCCAATAGTGCTAGTAGGTCTCCTGTGTCTCCCATTATGTAATGACCAGGATTGTATTTCAGAGCAAAACTGGGTTATCCCTAAGTTATGGAATTATGAAGAAGGGAGAGGCCAACCCAATAGTGCTAGGTAGGTCTCTGTGTCTACCATTAATGTAACTGACCCAGAGGATTGTATTTAAGACTCAAAAATGGTGTTATCCTAAGTCTATGGGAATTACGAAGAAGGGCGAGGCCAATAGTGTAGGTAGGTCTCTGTGTTACCATTAACTGTAACTGACCCAGGAGTGGTATTCAGACTCAAAAACCTGGTTTTGTTATCTAAGTTAGGGAATTACTGAGAAGGGAGAGGCCCAATAGTGTAGGTAGGTCTCATGTTGTCTACCATTACGGTAAACTTGACCCCAGGATTTGTATTTCAGACTCAAAAACTGGTGTTCTCCCTAAGTTATGAATTACTGGAAAGAAGGGAGAGGCCCAATAGTGTTAGGTAGGTTTCCTGTGTCTTACAATACTGTAACTGACCCAGGATTGTATTTCAGATCAAACTGGTGTTATCCTAAGTTATGGAATTACGGAAGAAGAGGGAGAGGCCCATGTGCTAGTAGCGTCTCCGTGTTCTACTTCATGTAACTGACCCAGGATTGTATAGTCGACTGAAAACTGGGTATCCCTAAGTTATTGGAGTTAAGTTATTAGTTATGGAAGAGAGTAGTTGTTATGGAAAGTTAGGGAGGAAGGGAGAGCAAGCCAAGTAGTCGTTACGTAATTAAGAGTGATAGTTAAGTTATGGAGTTTGGAGGTGGATGGTGGAAATTACTGAAGAAGGGAGAGAGGCCCAATAGTGCTGGGTAGGTCTCCTGTGTCTACCATTACGTAACTGGACCCAGGATTGGTATTCAGAATCAAAACTGGTGTTATCCTAAGTTATGGAATTACTGAAGAAGGGAAGAGGCCCAATAGGATAGGTAGGTCTCATGATGTCTACCATTACTGTAACGAACCAGGATTTGTATCAGACTCAAACTGGTGTTATCCCTAAGTTAGGGAATACTGAAGATATGGAGAGGCCCAATAGTGCAGGAGGTCTCCTGTTGTCTACAATACTGTAACTGACCCAGGAGTTGTATTTCAGAACTCAAAATGGGTGTTATCCCTAAGTTCTGGAATTAGGAGAAGGGAGAGGCCAATGTGCTAGTGGCTCCTGTGTCTAATTAATGTAACTGACCGGATTTGTATTTCAGGACTCCAAAACTGGTTTGTTATCCCTAAGTTATGGAATTACTGAAGAAGCGGAAGATGAGGCCCAATAGTGAGGTAGGTCTCCTGGTCCTACCCCTAATGTAAATGACCCAGGATTTGTAATTCAGACTCAAAATGGTGTTTATCCCTAGAGTTAGGGGAATTACTGAAGCAGGGAGAGCCAATAGTGTAGGTAGGTCTCCTGTGTTACCGCTTACTGTAACTGACCCCAGGATTTGTATATTTCAGACTCCAAATGGTGGTTGTTATTCCCTGAGTTATGGAATTACTGAAGAATGGAGGAGAGGCCCAATAGTGCTAGGTTAGGTCTCTGTGGTCTACCAATACTGTACTGACCCAGGGATTTGGATTTCAGACTCAAACTGGTGTTATACATTAGTAAGAAGTACTGAAGAAGGGAGAGGCCAAATAGTTGTAGGTAGGTTCTCTCCACCCCTCCCCGTGGCTACCATTACTGTAAAAGACCCGGATTGTATTCCGACTCAAAAATGAGGGTTATCCCTAAGTTATGGAATTACTGAAGAAGGGAGAGGACCCAATAGTTGGCTAGGTAGGGCTCCTGTGTCTTACCATTACTGTAACGACCAGGATTTGTATTTCGACTCAAAAACTGGTGGTATCCCAATTATGGAATTACGAAGAAGGGGAGAGGCCCAATAGTGCTAGGTAGGTCTCCTGTGTCTACCATTACTGTAACTGACCCAGGATTTGTATTTCAGACTCAAAAATTAACTTGGTGTTTATACCCTAAGTTATTGGAAATTACTGAAGAAGGGAGAGGCCCAATAGTGCTAGGTAGGTCTCCTGTGTCTACCATTACTGTAACTGACCCAGGATTTGTATTTCAGACTCAAAACTGGTGTTAGCCCTAATGTTATGAATTACTGAAGAAGGGGAGGCACAATAGTGTTAAGGTAGGTCTTCTGTGTCCATTACTGTAACTGACCCAGGGATTTGTCTTCGATAAAAACTGGGATCCCTGACGTATGGAATTATGAAGAGGGAGAGGCCCAATAGTGCTATGTAGGTTATTGTGTCTTACCATTACTGTAACGGACCAAGGGCTTTGTATTTCGACTCAAAAACTGGTTGTTAGTCCTAAGTTATGGAAGTACTGAAGAAGGGGGAGGCAAATAGTGGCTAGGTAGGTCGCATGGTTACCATACTTGATACACTGAACCGGATTTGTTATTCGATCAAACCATGGTGTTTATCCTAAGGTTATGGAATTACTGAAAGAAGGGAGAGGTCCCCTCCCCCCCCCCCCCCCCCCCCCCCCTCCAATAGTGCTAGGTAGGTCCCTGTGTATACCATACTGGAAATGGACCAGGATTTGTATTTCAGACCAAACTGGTGTATCCTAAGGTATGGGAATAATGAAGAGGAGAGAGCCAAAATAGTGCTAGTAGGTTCCTGTGTCTTACAATTATGTAAACTGACCCAGGGCTTTGTATTTTC
The DNA here is from genome assembly GCA_013435795.1 of Chlamydomonas sp. ICE-L. Lineage (NCBI taxonomy): Eukaryota > Viridiplantae > Chlorophyta > Chlorophyceae > Chlamydomonadales > Chlamydomonadaceae > Chlamydomonas > Chlamydomonas sp. ICE-L. Next base: position 20,647,633 of record JACBWV010000364.1, on the reverse strand, counting down.
GACTGCAAAAAAAAACTGGGTGGTATCACTAAGTTATGGAATTACTGAAAGAAGGGAGAGGGCCCACTAGTGCTAGGGAGGTCTCCTGTGTTTACCATCCGGTAAACTGAACCCAGGACTTGTATTTCAGACGCAAAACTGGTGTTATCCCAAGGGTAAATGGAAAATTACGTGAAGGAAGGAGAGGGCCAATAGTGGCTAGGTAGGTCTCCCTGTGTTACCATTACTGTAACTGACCCAGGATTTGTATCAGACTCAAAACTGGTGTTATCCCTAAGTTATGGAATTACTGAAGAAGGGAGAGGCCCAATAGTGCTAGGTAGGTCTCCTTGGTGTTAATTCATGTAACTGACCCAGGAGTGGTATTTCAGACTCAAAACTGGGTTATCCCTAAAGTTATGGAATTATGAAGAAGGGAGAGGCCCAATAAGTGCTAGGATAGGTATCCTGTTGTCTACAATACTGTAAACTACCCAGGATTTGTTTTCCGATCAAAACTGGTGGTTAGCCCTAGTGATGGAATTACTGAAGATGGAGAGGGCCCCAATAGTGTAGGTAGGTTCCATGTGTCTACCAATTACTTGCTAACTGACCCAGGATTTGATTTCAGATCAAAATGGTGTTATCCCTAAGTTATGGAATTACTGAAGAAGGGAGAGGCCCAATAGGCTAGGTTAGGCTCCTGTGTCTACACATTTACTGTAAAACTACCCAGGATTGGTATTCCAGACTCAAAACTGGGTGTTATCCCCTAGATTCTGGAATTGACTGTAAGAAGGGGAGAGGCCAATAGTGCTAGGTAGGTCTCCTGTGTCTACCATTACTGTAACTGACCCAGGATTTGTATTTCAGACTCAAAACTGGTGTTATCCCTAAGTTATGGAATTACTGAAGAAGGGAGAGGCCCAATACGTGCTAGGATAGGTTCCGTGTCTACCATTACTGTAACTGACCAAGGATTTTATTTCAGGACTCAAAACTGGTTGTGATCCCTGAGTTATGGAATTATGAAAGAAGCGGAGAGGCCCAATAGTGCTAGGTAGGGTCTTGTGTCTACCCATACGTGTAACTGACACAGGATTGGTTATTTCAGACTCAAAACTGGTGTTATCCCTAAGTTATGGAATTACTGAAGAAGGGAGAGGCCCAACCATTTGCTAGGTAGGTTCCTGTGTCTACCATTACGTGTAACGGAACCAGGATTGGATTTCAGACTCAAACATGGTGTTATCCCTAAGTTATGGGAAATTAATGAAGAAGGGAGGAGGGGCCCAATAGTGTCGGTTAGGTATCCTGGTCTACCAGTACTGTAACTACCCATGGATTTTGTATTTCAGACTAAAAACTGGTGTTATCCCTAAGTTATGGAATTACTGAAGAAGGGAGAGGCCCAATAGTGCTAGGTAGGTCTCCTGTGTCTACCATTACGGGACACTGAACCAGGATTGGTATTTCAGCACTCAAAACTGTGTTATCCCTACTAAGTTATGGAATTACCTGAAGAAGAGGGCCCAATAGTGCTAGTAGGTTCTCCCGTGTCTATCCATTACTGTAACTGACCCAGGCATTTCTGTATTTCAGATCAAAAATGGTTGTATCCCTTAAGTTATGAAATTACTGAGAAGGGAGAGGCCCACAATGTGCTAGGTAGGTATCCTGGGTTTACCCTTACTGTAACATGACTCCAAGGATTGTATTTCGGCTCAAAACTGGTGTTATCCTAAGTTATGGGAATATGAAGAAGGGTACGAGGCCAATCGTGATAGGTAGGTCTCTGTGTTACCATTACTGTACGACCCAGGGATTGTCTTAAGACTAAAAACTGGTGTTCCCTAAGTTATGGATTTTACTGAGAAGGGAGAGGGCCAAATAGTGTGTAGGTAGGTCTCCTGTGGTCTACCATTACTGTTGTAACGACAGGATTTGTATTCAGACTCAAAAGGTGTTATCCCTAAGTGATGGAATTAATGAAGAAGGGAGAGGCCCAGTACGTGCTAGGTAGTAGGTTCTGTGTCTACCATTACGTAACTGACCCAGGCTTTGTATTTCAGACCAAAAACTGGTGTTTTTGTTATCCCTTAAGTTAGGGATATTACTGAGATAGGGATGAAGGGCCCACCAATGTGCTGGTAGTGTTCTACTGTGTCTACATTACTGTAAATGACCAGGATTGTATTTCTCAGGACTCAAACTGGTGTCATTCCGCTAGTTTACTGGCTTACTGAGAGGGAGAGAGGCCCAATAGTGCTAGGTGGTCTCTGTGTCTACATATGTAAATGACCCAGGATTGGACATTCTCAGACTCAAAACTGGGTGTTACCCTAAGTTATGGAATTCCTGAAGAAGGCGGAGGCCCACCCAATAGTGCTAGGTAGGTCTCCTGTGTCTACCATATGTTAACTGACCCAGGATTTGTATTTCAGACTCAAAATGGTGTTATCCCTAAGTTATGAATTACTGAAGAAGGGGAGGGCCAATAGTGCTAGGTAGGTCTCCTGGTCTACCATTACTGTAACTGACCCCGGATTTGTATTTCAGACTCAAAACTGGTGTTATCCCTAAGTTATGGAATTACTGAAGAAGGGAGGGCCCAATAGTGCTAGGTAGGTCTCCTGTGTCTACCATTACTGTAACTGACCCAGGATTTGTATTTCAGACTCAAAACTGTGTTATCCCTAAGTTATGGAATTACTGAAGAAGGGAGAGGCCCAATAGTGCTAGGTAGGTCTCCTGTGTCTACCATTACTGTAACTGACCCAGGTTTGTATTTCCGACTCAAAACTGTGTTATCCCTAAGTTTGGAATTACTGAAGAAGGGAGAGGCCCATAGTGCTAGGTAGGTCTCCTGTGTCTCCATTACTGTAACTGACCCAGGATTTGTATTTCAGACTCAAAACTGGTGTTATCCCTAGTTATGGAATTACTGAAGAAGGGAGAGGCCCAATAGTGCTAGGTAGGTCTCTGTGTCTACCATTACTGTACTGACCCAGGATTTGATTTTCAGACTCAAAACTGGTGTTATCCCTAAGTTATGGATTACTGAGAAGGGAGAGGCCCAATAGTGCTAGGTAGGTCTCCTGTGTCTACCATTACTGTAACTGACCCAGGATTTGTATTACGACTCAAAACTGGTGTTATCCCTAAGTTATGGATTACTGAAGAAGGGAGGGCCCAATAGTGCTAGGTAGGTCTCCTGTGTCTACCATTACTGTAACTGCCAGGATTTGTATTTCAGACTCAAACTGGTGTTATCCCTGTTATGGAATTACTGAAGAAGGGAGAGGCCCATAGTGCTAGGTAGTCTCCTGTGTCTACCATTACTGTAACTGACCCAGGATTTGTATTTCAGACTCAAAACTGGTGTTATCCCTAAGTTATGGAATTACTGAAGAAGGGAGAGGCCCATAGTGCTAGGTAGGTCTCCTGTGTCTACCATTACTGTAACTGACCCAGGATTTGTATTTCAGACTCAAAACTGGTGTTTTCCCTAATTATGGAATTACTGAAGAAGGAGAGGCCCAATAGTGCTAGGTAGGTCTCCTGTGTCTACCATTACTGTACATGACCCAGGATTTGTATTTCAGACTCAAAACTGGTGTTATCCCAGTTATGGAATTACTGAAGAAGGGAGAGGCCCATAGTGCTAGGGGGTCTCCTGTGTCTACCATTACTGTAACTGACCCAGGATTTGTATTTCAGACTCAAAACGGTGTTATCCCTAATTATGGAATTACTGAAGAAGGGAGAGGCCCAATAGTGCTAGGTAGGTCTCCTGTGTCTACCATTACTTAACTGACCCAGGATTTGTTTCAGACTCAAAACTGGTGTTATCCCTAAGTATGGAATTACTGAAGAAGGGGAGGCCCAATAGTGCTGTAGGTCTCCTGTGTCTACCATTACTGTAACTGACCCAGGATTTGTATTTCAGACTCAAAACTGGTGTTATCCTAAGTTATGGATTACTGAAGAAGGGAGAGGCCAATAGTGCTGTAGGTCTCCTGTGTCTACCATTACTGTAACTGACCCAGGATTTGTATTTCAGACTCAACTGGTGTTATCCCTAAGTTATGGATTACTGAAGAAGGGAGAGGCCAATAGTGCTAGGTAGGTCTCCTGTGTCTACCATTACTGTAACTGACCAGGATTTGTATTTCAGACTCAAAACTGGTGTTATCCTAAGTTATGGAATTACTGAGAAGGGAGAGGCCCAATAGTGCTAGGTAGGTCTCCTGTGTCTACCATTACTGTAACTGACCCAGGATTTGTATTTCAGACTAAAAACTGGTGTTATCCCTAAGTTATGGAATTACTGAAGAAGGGAGAGGCCCAATAGTGCATGTAGGTCTCCTGTGTCTACCTTACTGTAACTACCCAGGATTTGTATTTCAGACTCAAAACTGGTGTATCCCTAAGTTATGGAATTACTGAAGAAGGGAGAGGCCCAATAGTGCTAGTAGGTGGTCTCCTGTGTCTACCATTACTGTAACTGACCCAGGATTTGTATTTCAGACTCAAAACTGTGTTATCCCTAGTTATGGAATTACGGAAGGGAGAGGCCCAATAGTGCTAGGTTGGTCTCCTGTGTCTACCATTACTGTAACTGACCCAGGATTGTTATTTCAGACTCAAAACTGGTGTTATCCCTAAGTTTTGGATACTGAAGAAGGGAGAGGCCAATAGTGCTAGGTAGGTCTCCTGTGTCTACCCTACTGTATGACCCAGGATTTGTATTTCAGACTCAAACTGGTGTTATCCCTAAGTTATGGATTACTGAAGAAGGGGAGGCCCAATAGTGCTAGGTAGGTCTCCGTGTTCTACCATTACTGTAATGACCCAGGATTTGTATTTCAGACTCAAAACTGGTGTTATCCCTGTTATGGAATTACTGAAGAAGGGAGAGGCCCAATAGTGCTAGGTAGGTCTCCTGTGTCTACCATTACTGTAACTGACCCAGGATTTGTATTTCAGACTCAAAACTGTGTTATCCCTAAGTTATGGATACTGAAGAAGGGAGAGGCCCAATAGTGCTAGGTAGGTCTCCTGTGTCTACCATTACTGTAACTGACCCCGGATTTGTATTTCAGACTCAAAACTGGTGTTATCCCTAGTTATGGAATTACTGAAGAAGGGAGAGGCCCATAGTGCTAGGTAGGTCTCCTGTGTCTACCATTACTGTAACTGACCCAGGATTTGTATTTCAGACTCAAAATGGTGTTATCCCAGTTATGGAATTACTGAGAAGGGAGAGGCCCAATGTGCTAGGTAGGTCTCCTGTGTCTACCATTACTGTAACTGACCCAGGATTTGTATTTCAGACTCAAAACTGGTGTTACCCTAAGTTATGGAATTACTGAGAAGGGAGAGGCCCAATAGTGCTAGGTAGGTCTCCTGTGTCTACCATTACTGACTGACCCAGGATTTGTATTTCAGACTAAAACTGGTGTTATCCCTAAGTTATGGAATTACTGAAGAGGGAGAGGCCCAATAGTGCTAGGTAGGTCTCCTGTGTCTACCATTACTGTAACTGACCCAGGATTTGTATTTCAGACTAAAAACTGGTGTTATCCCTAAGTTATGGAATTACTGAAGAAGGGAGAGGCCCAATAGTGCTAGGTAGGTCTCCTGTGTCTACCATTACTGTAACTGACCCAGGATTTGTATTTCAGACTAAAAACTGGTGTTATCCCTAAGTTATGGAATTACTGAAGAAGGGAGAGGCCCAATAGTGCTAGGTAGGTTCTCCTGTGTCTACCATTCTGTAACTGACCCAGGTTTGTATTTCAGACTCAAAACTGGTGTTATCCCTAAGTTATGGAATTACTGAAGAAGGGAGGGCCCAATAGTGCTAGGTGGTCTCCTGTGTCTACCATTACTGTAACTGACCCAGGATTTGTATTTCAGCTCAAAACTGGTGTTATCCCTAAGTTATGGAATTACTGAAGAAGGGAGAGCCCATAGTGCTAGGTAGGTCTCCTGTGTCTACCATTACTGTAACTGACCCAGGATTTGTATTTCAGACTCAAAACTGGTGTTATCCCTAAGTTATGGAATTACTGAAGAAGGGAGAGGCCCATAGTGCTAGGTAGGTCTCCGTGTCTCCATTACTGTAATGACCCAGGATTTGTATTTCGACTCAAAACTGGTGTTATCCCTGAGTTATGGAATTACTGAAGAAGGGAGAGGCCCAATAGTGCTAGGTAGGTCTCCTGTGTCTACCATTACTGTAACTGACCCAGGATTTGTATTTCAGACTAAAAACTGGTGTTATCCCTAAGTTATGGAATTACTGAAGAAGGGAGAGGCCCAATAGTGCTAGGTAGGTCTCCTGTGTCTACCATTACTGTAACTGACCCAGGATTTGTATTTCAGACTCAAAACTGGTGTTATCCCTAAGTTATGGAATTACTGAAGAAGGGAGAGGCCCAATAGTGCTAGGTAGGTCTCCTGTGTCTACCATTACTGTAACTGACCAGGATTTGTATTTCGACTCAAAACTGGTGTTATCCCTAAGTTATGGAATTACTGAAGAAGGGAGGCCCAATGTGCTAGGTAGGTCTCCTGTGTCTACCATTACTGTAACTGACCCAGGATTTGTATTTCAGACTCAAAACTGGTGTTTCCCTAAGTTATGGAATTACTGAAGAAGGGAGGCCAATGTATGCTAGGTAGGTCTCCTGTGTCTACCATTACTGTAACTGACCCAGGATTTGTATTTCAGACTCAAAACTGGTGTTATCCCCAGTTATGGAATTACTGAATAAGGGAGAGGCCCATAGGCTAGGTAGGTCTCCTGTGTCTAACATTACCGTAACTGACCCAGGATTTGTATTTCAGACTCAAAACTGGTGTTATCCCTAAGTTATGGAATTACTGAAGAAGGGAGAGGCCCAATAGTGCTAGGTAGGTCTCCTGTGTCTACCATTACTGTAACTGACCCAGGATTTGTATTTCAGACTCAAAACTGGTGTTATCCCTAAGTTATGGAATTACTGAAGAAGGGAGAGGCCCAATAGTGCTAGGTAGGTCTCCTGTGTCTACCATTACTGTAACTGACCCAGGATTTGTATTTCAGACTCAAAACTGGTGTTATCCCTAAGTTATGGAATTACTGAAGAAGGGAGAGGCCCAATAGTGCTAGGTAGGTCTCCTGTGTCTACCATTACTGTAACTGACCCAGGATTTGTATTTCAGACTCAAAACTGGTGTTATCCCTAAGTTATGGAATTACTGAAGAAGGGAGAGGCCCAATAGTGCTAGGTAGGTCTCCTGTGTCTACCATTACTGTAACTGACCCAGGATTTGTATTTCAGACTCAAAACTGGTGTTATCCCTAAGTTATGGAATTACTGAAGAAGGGAGAGGCCCAATAGTGCTAGGTAGGTCTCCTGTGTCTACCATTACTGTAACTGACCCAGGATTTGTATTTCAGACTAAAAACTGGTGTTATCCCTAAGTTATGGAATTACTGAAGAAGGGAGAGGCCCAATAGTGCTAGGTAGGTCTCCTGTGTCTACCATTACTGTAATGACCCAGGATTTGTATTTCAGACTCAAAAACTGGTGTTATCCCTGAAGTTATGGAATTACTGAAGAAGGGAGAGGCCCAATAGTGCTAGGTAGGTCTCTGTGTCTACCATTACTGTAACTGAACCCGTGATTTGTATTTCAGACTCAAACTGGTATTTCCCTCAGTTATGGAATTCTACTGAAGCACGTGAGCGGCCCCATAGTGCTAGGTAGGTTCTCCTTGTGGTCTACCATTACTGTAAATGACCCAGGATTTGTATTTCAGACTCAAAACTGGTGTTATCCCTAAGTTATGGAATTACTGAAGAAGGGAGAGGCCCAATAGTGCTAGGTAGGTCTCCTGTGTCTACCATTACTGTAACTGACCCAGGATTTGTATTTCAGACTCAAAACTGGTGTTATCCCTAAGTTCATGGAATTACTGAAGAAGGGAGAGGCCCAATAGTGCTAGGTAGGTCTCCTGTGTCTACCATTACTGTAACTGACCCAGGATTTGTATTTCAGACTCAAAACTGGTGTTATCCCTAAGTTATGGAATTACTGAAGAAGGGAGAGGCCCAATAGTGCTAGGTAGGTCTCCTGTGTCTACCATTACTGTAACTGACCCAGGATTTGTATTTCAGACTCAAAACTGGTGTTATCCCTAAGTTATGGAATTACTGAAGAAGGGAGAGGCCCAATAGTGCTAGGTAGGTCTCCTGTGTCTACCATTACTGTAACTGACCCAGGATTTGTATTTCAGACTCAAAACTGGTGTTATCCCTAAGTTATGGAATTACTGAAGAAGGGAGAGGCCCAATAGTGCTAGGTAGGTCTCCTGTGTCTACCATTACTGTAACTGACCCAGGATTTGTATTTCAGACTCAAAACTGGTGTTATCCCTAAGTTATGGAATTACTGAAGAAGGGAGAGGCCCAATAGTGCTAGGTAGGTCTCCTGTGTCTACCATTACTGTAACTGACCCAGGATTTGTATTTCAGACTCAAAACTGGTGTTATCCCTAAGTTATGGAATTACTGAAGAAGGGAGAGGCCCAATAGTGCTAGGTAGGTCTCCTGTGTCTACCATTACTGTAACTGACCCAGGATTGTATTTCAGACTCAAAACTGGTGTTATCCCTAAGTTATGGAATTACTGAAGAAGGGAGAGGCCCAATAGTGCTAGGTAGGTCTCCTGTGTCTACCATTACTGTAACTGACCCAGGATTTGTATTTCAGACTCAAAACTGGTGTTATCCCTAAGTTATGGAATTACTGAAGAAGGGAGAGGCCCAATAGTGCTAGGTAGGTCTCCTGTGTCTACCATTACTGTAACTGACCCAGGATTTGTATTTCAGACTCAAAACTGGTGTTATCCCTAAGTTATGGAATTACTGAAGAAGGGAGAGGCCCAATAGTGCTAGGTAGGTCTCCTGTGTACAATTACGTAACTGACCCCGGATTGGATTTTTCCAGACTCAAAAACTGGTGTATCCCTCAAGTTAGGAATTATGAAGAAGGGAGAGGCACAATAGTGTAGGTAGGTCTTCCTGTGTATACCCATTACGGTAAAACTGACCCAGGAGTTGTATTTCAGACTAAAAAACTGGTGTATCCTAGTCTAGGAATACTGAAGAAAGGGAGAGGCCATAGTTGTAGGTAGGTCTCATGTGTCTACATTACGTAATGACCCAGGATTGGTATTCAGACTAAAACTGGTGTATCCTAAGTTATGGAATTACTGAAGACGGGAGAGGCCAATAGTGCTAGGTAGGTCTTCCTGTGTCTACAATTACTGTAAACTGACCCAGGATTTGTATTTTCAGACTCAAAACGGGTTATCCCTGAGTATGGAATACTGAAGGAAGGGAGAGGGCCCAATATGCTAGGTAGTCCTCCTGTGTCTACCATTACTGTGTAAAAACTGACCCAGGATTTGTATTCAGACTCAAAACGGGTGTTATCCCTAAGTTATGGTGTGAATTACTGGCTATGAAGAAGGGAGCGGCCAAGAGTGCTAGGTAGGTCCTCCTGTGTCTACCAATTATGTTAACTGACCCAGGATTTGGCTTTCAGACTCAAAACTGGTGTTATCCCTAGTTATGGAATTACTTGAAGAAGGGGAGAGGCCAATAGTGGGTAGGTCCATGTGTCTACAATTACTGTAACTGACCCAGGATTGGTTAGACTCAAACTGGGTGTTATCCTGAGGTATGGAATTACTCGAAGAGGGAGAGGCCCATAGTGCTAGGTAGGCTCCTGTGTCTACCCATTACTGTAAAACTGACCTAGGATTTGTATTCAGAATCAAAACTGGTGTATCCCTAAGTTAGGAATACTGAAGGAGAGGCCAATAGTGAATTAGGTAGGTCTCCTGGTCTACCATTACTTAACTGGACCCAGGATTTGTATTTCAGAATAAAAAAATGGTGTTATCCCTAGTTATGATTACTGAAGAAGGAGCGGCCCAATAGTGTAGGTAGGTCTCCTGTGTCTACCATTACTGTAACTGACCCAGGATTGTATTTCAGACTCAAAAAATGGTGGTTATCCTGGAGTTATGGAATTACTGAAGAGGGAGAGGACCAATGTGCTAGGTAGGTTCTCCTGGTGTCTACCATCATGGAACTGACCCAGGGATTGTAGTTCAGACCAAAAATGGTGTTATATCCCTAAAGGATGAATGACTGAGAAGGGGAGGCACAATAGTGCTAGGTAGGTCTCCTGTGTCTACCATTACTGTAACTGACCCAGGATTTGTATTTCAGACTCAAAACGGTGTATCCCTAAGTTATTGGAATTACTGACTTTGTCCTTGGTTACCGCTCTTTGTTAAGGAAGGGAGAGGACCCAATATGCTAGGAGGCCCTGTGTTCCCATTACGGTAACTGAACCAAGGATTTGATTTCAGACTCAAAAACTGGTGTTATCCCGCTAATTATGAAGCTACGAAGAAGGGAGAGGCCCAATAGTGCTAGGTAGGCCCTGTGTCTACCATTAACTGTAACACGACCAGAATTGTATTTCAACGCAAAACTCGTGTATCCTAAGTTATGAATTACTGAAGAAGGGAGAGGCCAAGAGTCTAGGTTAGGTCTCCTTCCTGTTCGCATTACTGTAACTGACCGCAGGATTTGTTATTTCAGCACTAAACGGTGTTTCCGGAAGTATATGGAATTACTGTGAACTGATGAGAGCACCAATAGTGGCGAGGTAGGTCCTCTGTGTCTCACCATTACTGTAACTGACCCAGGATTTGCTATTCAGCAGCCGCAAAACTGGTGTCATCATCCCTGAGTGATGGAATTACTGAAGGAAGGGAAGCCCCAATATTGCTAGTAGTCTCTTGTGTCTACCCATACGGACTGACCCAGGATTTCGTACTTCAGAGCTCAAAACTGTGTTCTCCTAAAGTATGGAATTCTTTAAGAAGTGAGAACACGCCACAATAGTCGCTAGGGGGTTAGGTCGCGCTTTGTCTAGCATACTGTACTGACCCATGATTTGTATTTCAATACTCAAAACTGGTGTTAAATCTAACGTTTATCGGAATACTGAAGAAGGGAGAGGCCCAATGTGCTAGGTAGCGCTCTCCTGTCTACATTACTGTAACTGACCAGGATCGCTGTATTTAGACTCAAACTGGTGTTTATTACCATGTTATGGAATTACTGAAGAAGGGAGAGGCCCAATAGTGCTAGGTAGGTCTCCTGTGTGCTACCATTACTGTAATGACCCAGGAGTTGTATTTCAGACACAACTGGTGTTATGCCCTAATTTAGGAATTCTTACTGACGAGAGGGCCCAATAGTGCTAGGTAGGTCTCGCTGTAGTCTACCAGTTACTGTAAACTGACCCAGGATTGGTATTTCAGACGCAAAACTGGTGTTATCCCTAATTATGGAATTATCTGAGAAGGGAGAGGCCCAATATGCTAGGTAAGGGGGTCTCCTGTTTCTACCATTACTGTAATACCCAGATTTGTATTTCAGACTCAAAACTGGGTGGTTAGCCCTAAGTTTGGATTCCTGAAGAGGGGAGAGGCCCCACCGTGGCTAGGTAGGTCCGCCTGTGTCCTACCATTACGGTAACTGACCCAGGATTGATTTCAGACTCAAAACGGGTGTTATCCCTAAGTGAAATGGAAATTAACTGAAGAAGGAAGAGGCCCAATAGGGCTAGGTGGTCGCCGTGTCTACCATTACTGGCACTGACCCATGGAATTTGTATTTCAGGACTCAAACTGGTGGTCATCCCTAAGTGATGGGAAGTTCGGAAGAGGGAGAGGCCAATAGTGCGAGGTAGGTCTCCTGTGTCTACGCATTACTGTATCTGAGAACCCAGGATTTGTATTGCAACTCAAAACTGTGTTTCCCTACTTGATGGAAGGACTGAAAGGGGAAGTCCCATAGTGCTAGGTAGGTTCTCCTGTGTCTACCATTACGTAACTGCCTCCAGGATTTGTATTTTCAGACTCAAACCATGGGTGTTATCCCGAAGTTTGGAATTACTGAAGAGGGAGAGGCCCAATATGGCTAGGTAGGTCTCCGGTGGTCATATCCATTACTGTAACTGCCCCAGGAGTTTATGTCAGCTCAACATCTGTGTGTATCCCTAATTATGGATTACTGGAGAAGGGGAGGGCCCAATATTGCTAGGGATGTCCTCCGGTGTCTACCATTTTACGTAACTGACCCAGGATTTGGATGTCAACTCCAAAACTGTGTTATCCCGAATTATGGAATTACTGAAGAAGGAGGAGGCCCATAGGGCTAGGTAGGGCTCCTGTGTCTAACCAGTAACTGTACCTGACCCAGGATTTGGAGTTCACCGACCGCAAAACTGGGTGTGATCCCTAAGGTATGGATTACGAAGAAGGGAGAGGCCCAATAAAGTGCTAGGTAGGTCGCCTGTGTCGACCATTACTGGAACGGACCCAGGAGGTGGATTTCAGACGCAAACTGTGTTCCCTGATGATGGAAGTACTGAGAAGGGAGGGCCCAATAGTGCTAGGTAGTCTCGTGGGTCTACCATGACTGTCAACTGACCCAGGGAGTTGGATTTTCAGACTCAAAACTGGTGTTCCCTAAGTTATGGAATTACTGAAGAGGCGAGGCCCCAAATAGTGCAGGTAGGTCTCCTGTGTCTACCAGTCCGGTAACTGACCCAATTTGTATTTCAGACTCAACTGGGGTTTCCCTAGTTATGGATTAAACCTCAGAGAGGAGAGGCCCAATATGCTAGGTAGGTCTCCTGTGTCTACCATTACGCTGTACCTGACCCAGGGAGTTGAGGTCAGACTCAAAACTGTGTGTATCCCTAAGGGATGAAGGACTGAAGAAGGAAGGCCCTAGCTAGGTAGGTCTCCTTGTCTACCATGACGGTAACGGACCCAGGAATTGGTGGTCAGACGCAAAACGGGGGGGGAATCTCCCTAAGGGATGGAAGTCAGGAAAAGGGAGAGGCCCATAGTGCTAGGAGGTCGCCGGGGGCTACCATGACGGGAACTGACCCAGGCTTTGTGTTCAGACTCAAAACTGGGTGTTATCCCTACGTTAATGGAATGACTGAAGAAGGGGAGGCCCAGAGGCTAGTAGTCTCCGTGGCTGACCATGTACGTAAACGACCCAGGAGTTGGTATGGCAGACAGAAAAGCTGCACGAAGGAGTAGACACCAGTTGACGTGTAGCTCAGTGTGATTGCAGGGGCGGGGGATAAAATGCCTTTAGAGTACAAGGGATGCCATGGTACTACACGTCAAAACGCTCGCCTATATCGCGCTGGCGCGCTGGCTTGGGGAGCCCCACGGCGGCGGGTGGGTGCGCAGATTTTTTTGTCAACCCCCTGTGGGCGCAGCGTGCAGATTTTTTGCGCTAATTTGCCACAGAAGGCGCGGACCAAGTTTCCGTTTGCCGCGCTTTTAAGCTGCTGACAATTTTTGGTCAATGGACGTACCTTGGTTGCTGCATATTAGTAACGTATTTTGTTACTTCATTTAAATGCATGTGCAAATGAAAACTCGTGCCACCGTAGCGTCAGTAAAGTTCCTGGTTCTCATTCTTATATCAAGAGTGGTCAAGGCCTCCAAATTTGCTTTCTCCTTCGCTCGCCGAGTAATTTTTCGGAGAGTGGGCTATCAGCGCAGTATCATTGCGAATTATAGACATGTTTTCAGTCATTCTGAGCACCTCATTTAGGGGGGGGGTTGGAGAGGGTTGGGGGGTGGGGGGTGGGGGGGGGTGGGGGGGGGGGGGGGGGGGGGGTGGTAGTGGGTGGGTGGGGAGGGGGTTTGGGTGGGGGTGTGTGTTATTTTTTGTTTTTTTATGTTTTGTTTTTTTCTTGTTTTGTTGGTTTTTTTTTGTTTTGTTTTTCCCTCTCCCTCCTTTTTTTATCTTTCTCGTTTGTCCCCCTGATTTCCCCACCACTTTTTTTCTCCTCCCCTGCCTCTTCATGTCGCCTTCCTTCTTCTCTCGGGCCTTTCCTCTCTCTTTGGCATTTGGCTTTTTTTTTGTCGCTCCCCCCTCTTCAAGGGGCGAGATCCCCAGTGACCCCATTGTCCGTTTGTGGCGGCCGTCCGACCGACCCCTGAACGAAACATTTGAAGCGGCCACATCAGCCAACTTTAACTGGCTTTGGGTCAGCTCCATTCGTGGCCAACTTTTGGGGGGGGGCGGTGCCAACACACTCCCGCCACTTTCCCATCACGTCGCGCTGCATAGCTTCAAACAGTCGTCCTTCGTACTACTTCAAAGGGCCTGGAAGTCCAAGAAGTGTGACATGTCGTGAGGATTTGTTGAAACTGTGCAACACTGAAAATGTTGAGTTAAAAAGAATGACTTTATAGATCAGTATATGACAGGCGATTCCAAAATCCAAAACACCGCTACAGCGATACGGATTTGGATGTAGATAATTAGTGGATCAAGTGTATTTTGTTTAGGAATGTGAAAGGGTAATGCCATCCAACCACACACAACCCAACACAACCCAGCACAACACAACACAAGTACACAACACAACACATACAACACTGCAGTTCGAGTCCGCCTGGGTCTTGACCAAGTCATCTCCCGCACCTTGGGGAACCTCACCAAGGGGCCCATCTTCGATCAGCTGCTGAACTCCCCCAATAAGGATGTGAGAGAGCAGACCTTGAGGGGTCTTGATCATAACATCGCAGCAGGTCAGTAATGGAGATGGGGGTGAAGTCGGTGGGGGGGGGGGGGTGGGGGCTGTAGTGTTGGGTGTGTGTTAGTTCCCTAGGGATGAGGTGCATGCGTAAGCAGGCTGTGTGGGGCTTGGTGCGGTATGGCAATAGGAGGTAGTGGTGTGCTGGGGTGGGATGGGGGGGGGGGGGGGGGGGGGGGGGGGGGTGGGGGGGGGGGGGGGGGGGGGGGGGGGGGGTCCCTATGATGACATGTGGCGAGCAGGTGCTGGTGTGGCAGGGGTAGTATTGCAGGCATTTTTCGCTGCTTTAATAAGAAGCGGACTTTGGAGCTGGTCGTTGAATCGATTTGATTTATTTAATTCAAGGTATTTTTGGGACGGCCGTAGGTTTAAGTTGGCAACGGAGGTGTAACGGTTGGGTATAACAGCGCCGGTCAGTTGTTTTTAGCTGTCGTAATCTAGGAATTGATTATAGGGATGGAGTGGCGTTAGGGGGAAGGGGGGGGGTGGGGCAAAGGGTCCCTAACTGTGGGGGGTAACATTGGGGAACAGCGCAGGTCACTGGTAAGCTGTTGGCAATCTAGGAAGGGAGGGGAGGGAGGAGTTTAAGGGGGATAGCGGGGGGAAATGAGGTGGAAGTGGGTCGAAAGGAGGGGGGAACTGCATGGTAGCAGTGCAGTCAGGGTGAAGCGGTATTATTACTCATGAAGTGGGTTTGGTATGTATGTACGTAGCGACATGGAAATATGGTGGGTGTAAATGTCTAACTAATGGGGTGTACCGTATGGGGAGCAGCGCAGGCAGTGTTAAGCTGCTTAACGCTAGATTGTAAGTGTAGTTAGGCATGTGGGAGTTCGCTAACTGTGGGTTGGAAACGGGAAGGGAAAGCATCGCAGACCGTTTGAAAGCGTCTTTATCCATTAATGTTATGTATTTAATGGTTGTATTTTATCTGGATTATGTTTTGTGGGAAGTGTTGTTCCTAAAGGGATGTGTGGGACGGGAGAGCCTCGCGGGTCATGGGAGCTGTCTGAACGCGATGGGGGGGAATGTGATGTGATTTAGTGATTGGGCGTTATATTGAGGGATTTGGGTGAAACTGTCTAACGGGAGGGTGTGGGAACTGATAAGGGGTAGCATGGCAGCACTTTGAAGCTGTCTGGAACGCAGAGAAGGGTAGGGGAGGTAGGTACGGGCTGACTTCGAAGTTGAGGTTGGGGGGAATGGGTCGAACGGAGGTGGGGTACCGTGGGGGGAGCACCAGGGCATTGCAAGTGTGATGTAACGCGAGGAATGGGTTGAATGGGAAGGGTGGTGTAGGTGGTTGGAGTTACACTGGAGGAGTAGCAGGGGGAACGACAGGCGCACCGAGGCAGATTGGCATCTAGATCTAATAGAGATCGAATGCCAATTAGCAATCGGGGCGCCTGTAGTTCACAATGCTTAGGTATGTGTGTAACTGGATGGGTAGCAGCGCAGTCCGGTGTGGGAAGCGTTGTAAGAGTGGAGGGTGAGGGGATGTATGGTGTGTTTAGTTGAGCGGTGTTTGGGGGGTTAGAGTCATAAACTGTATGTTGTGTCCTTGTATGGTATCAGGGGGCAATATCCGGTTTTAAAAAAACCTTTCTTTAAAGGCTCTATGATTGTATGTATTTATGTATTGCTAATGGAATGTAAGGTTGTTTAAAATTGTCTAACTGTATTTGTGTAGCTGTATGGGTAGCATCGCAGGTCAGTTTTAAGCTGTCTTTAAATCTATTATTTTTATTTTATTTATGTATTTGCTTAATTTGAAGTGTATGTTTGTTTAAATTGTCTAACTGTATGTGTGGAACTGTATGGGTAGCATCGCAGGTCAGTTTTAAGCTGTCTGTAGATCTATTAATTGTATAGTTGATTATAGTGTATGCATGTTTAAGTTGTCTAACTGTATGTGTGTAACTGTATGGGTAGCATTGCAGGATAGTTGTAAGCTGTTTTTAAGTCTATTGATGTTATTTTATGTATGTTTTTCAATTTATCTGGAGTGTCTGTTTGTTCAAGGTGTCTAAATGTATGTGTGTAACTGTATAGGTAGCATCGCAGGTCAGTTTTAACCTGTCTTTAACTCAATTGTTTTTATGTTTATTAATTGTCGTTGAAGTGTATCCATTTTTAAGTTGTTTAAATGTATGTGTGTCAATATGACGACGACGGTGTAGGTTACTCTTTGAGACTGCGTCCTCAATTTCAACGCCCTCCCATGGCTCTTGGAACAACACACATACACTCAACCCATAAACTGTGCAAGTTCATTTTAAGCTGTCTAAGTGTTTGTACGTCTAAGTATGTATGTAAGTCTAAGTTGTTTAATTGTAGTTGCGATGTTGCAGGGGTCTCGTCATCCTGCTCGGACTACACGTTCGACGAGAAGGCCCTCCCACCGCTTCTGGGCGTCTGGAAGACGTTAGACCCAACATAATTCCCCAGCTCAGGGAACGCGCCAATCTCTGTACCGTTTCTGAGTGACTGTACGCAGTATGTACGTACGCAGTACGTACGGTACATGCAAACAGGAGGGTTTCTTCAACCTCACGTCCTGTGGCAGCTCGTACTATTTTTATATTTGTTTAAACGAATAAGGAAGGAAGAGTGGTAGATAAATAAATCAATAGTACGCCTTATTACGAGGCGTGAGCGAGGTTGAGGGGGCCAGCCCGTTTGCTTTCACTGAGGAGGGTTTTGGGCCTGTTGCATGTGTCTTGTGCATACGACAATGGACTGGCAGGAGCGAGACAGTGGCATGGGTATGAAGTTTGGTGCAGAGCTTAAGGGCGGCTACTTAGGAGATACCTAAGCGGGCCAGCTGGGTACTGGGTAAGAGGCCGCCCTCGTGGCTGAAACCCCGTAACATGGCCCAACCCACCTGGTACAAGCTCCGGCCAGACCTCCTATTGATCCCGGATCAACTAACACGCTCCAATCCCACCTCATGTCCCCCCTTTCACATAGTTGAAGTCGGCTACTGCTCTGACAGTCTGACACCAAGCAACCACTCGTTTAAATATGCGGAAAGGGTAAACAGCACTAGCCCTTATCACATCAGGCTCTGAAAGACCAGCCGATCAGGGATATAAAGTGATAAACTCAGTTGTTACATTGGGTACCACAGGGACCATACCCGCCAATGCACTTTCCAACCTCACCCCATGGAGAGGTCCTCCAGTTTGCCAGCGTCCATATACATGAGGCGTTGAGCCCTGTTGTAGACAGGATTATGTACCGGCTACTGAGTGACTCAGAGAAGCCAGTGTCTAGTCACTGCCTTGCTCTGCACTGTGCCCGTGTCTGTATGGCCACGTGCACAGCCGTGCAGTACTACTGTACTGCCACTAGCTATTATATATATATAGCTTCGGCGGCTTCTAGCTATCTTCACTCTATGTAATGAGCATACCGAGTAGTGTCTGCAGTCTCACTCTACAGAATACTAAAAAGCCCCCCCCCCCCCCCCCCCCCCCCCTCCCCCCCCCCCCCACCCCCCCACCCCCCCACCCCATGATCCCCTTTGGACACTGTTTTCTGTATTAATTTTATTGCAAGGTTGTGCCGATTTATATGCATCCCAGTAAAGTTAGGGTGCTTGCAGCCCGTCATGTGACTAGCCCCATCTGCTGGGAAGAAAGATAATCTGTAGCGGAACTAACGGACATTCAGACAGTCGGCAGAGTAGAACCTACAAAGGCTACTACTGCAGTGCACTAGCTGGCTGGCGGTCCCAGCCACTAGCTGGCTGGAGGTCTTAGGTCACTGGCTGACCGGACCGGGAGTGCACTCGGTCTCTATGGCACAACCTACAAGTCGTACCATAACAGAGTGGTAGATAGTAAAAAACTAAGGATTTTTATTTTCAGCTTTTCTTATCAGCTTTCAGGCAGCTCCCTGATTCATGCGTTGTGATCCGCTGACTTTGAAGCAGTTCAGGACAGCTGGGTGTGTTAGCATGAGGTGCAGGAGGTTGCGTCAGATTAGGCTGAATTGCCAGTCAGAGGAGCTGCATGAGTGCATGGAAGCTTCTGCTCGAAGCTGAAAAGAAAAACACTGATGTTTCCCCTGCTATCATGGATTTGACTATGGAAAAATTTGCAATACCGGTATAAATAAAAATAATATATGTTCTGACGTTCTTGGTTACATGCCTTCAGTCATGAAGGCTGCTCGGCGTCTTCGGTTTCTGATCTGCGCAGGATAATACCCAAAGCAGAATCTGTATGAAATAAAATAAATATTTTAATAGTTCGCCTTATTACGAGGCGTGATGTTGACGGGGCCAGCCCATTTGCTTGCACCGGGGCCAACCACCTGAACCACCTGGCACTGTTTTTACTGTCGGCTACGAGCTAGAGCTTCTAGGCAGCTCCCTGAGACTGCCACTGGGCCAAACTCATAGGTTCCAGTAGCACTGAAAAGATGACGATAGCATCTTCCAGTCGTCTAGGTCGCTTAAGGTTTGGATGAAGAGAGAGCCCAGGGAGCTGTGTAGAAGCTTATACCCATAGCTAATAAGAGAAACTATGGTAGGCGGAGCACAGTTCTTTTATTTTCAGCTTTTATCAGCAGTTTTAAGCCAGCTACCTGAGCCGCTGTGCTAGACCACAATATTTCGGCAGTTCTGGACAGCTGATTGTGTCATCTGTAAGCTGCACTAGGTTGCTTTAGATTTGGCTGATTATGGTAGCAAGTCAGGGCCTCATCAGGGGAGCTTCCTTCAAGCTGTTCAATCTAACCGTCCCTTCAGCCTATTTGGCCTACCCCTGGACTATAACAACACACATGCACCCAACCGCACAGAAATGCGTGGTGGAGCTAGTTGGAGCCGAAAATAAAGAGCTTTACTTGTAGCCGACAAGAAAACGTATGGTGGGGCCAGCTCCCCTGGGTGGAGCAGATCTGAGCAGATCACAACTCTGGTCTGGCCAGGTCGGCATCGTTCGTAAGAACTTTCGTATCAGTGAATCGTAGATTGGCTTGGTAACAAAGGCACTACATTACCAGGGTGACTCGCGAGGGTCACTTTCACTCCTATCCTTCTGGCGCGGGGATTCTACTGTTACCAATACTATCTTCGCTTCCGTCCTTTGCCTCGTGCCCAATTTCTATTTTTAAAAAGCATGAAACCGAACCGAAGAGTAAAGAGCGGCATCGATGCTGATGAAGCTCGCCGTAAAAGGGAGGACAACATCATCGAGCTGCGAAAGAGCAAGAGGGATGAGGGCTTGCAGAAGAAGCGACAGACTCATGCGACCCCCGATTCAGCGATCGAGGAAAGCAACAAGGTCCCTCAGGCGCCCCAGCAGCTGGTAGGGAAGCTTAACTTCTGCTTCTGTCTTCTGCGGTATCCAGCATCTGTACCTTCTACCAAGCATTGTAGCTTCTTTTTGCGTCCCGGGTAAACAAACAGACAGGCCAAGGGGGACTTGCACACCTGCTCGAAACGAAACCTCTTCGCTGTAAAACTAACGCCGAAGCACCAGGGCCGCTGGATACAGCACGAGGCCTGTGATGAGAAGCGTAGAGATTGAAATCTGATCTGGAAGTTTATAAACCACTGCTCCTGTTCCCTGCATGGTTGGTTCAATTACATGGTCCATCAGCCTCCAGCCTGCTTGCCGTCTGTGGGCAGAAGAAATATGGTTAGCATTAACGCTACTTCACCAAACTGTTGAGCGCGGAATGCAAGCAATAGGCGCAAACAGTTAACACGCATGTCCATCTCAGGTCCCTCTTTTGTAGACGAGCCTGAGGCTGTAGTGAACACCAGGACGTGGTGCATCCTGTCGCCTGCGCTAGCTGTGATGCGTCCGTGCTTATTCCCGAAGCTGCCCGCTGCGCAAACCGTCCAGGTCGTGCCCCACTTCAGCCGTTTATTTGTTGCTTGTCATGGGGTGGGCAAGGATCTGGTCGATGGAGAAAGATCTGCCAGCGGATCTAGTGGCCCCGAGCTCCTGTTCACCGAGCTGCTAATTGTTGCATACGCTAGCATGCGTATGCAACAAGTTGCATCTCGAGGCTAGCTTGCTCTTTCCTTCTTCTTGCTGCATGCATAATAGTATGTTGTCATCAACAGGCCATTGTTGACCCAAGACAAGTCCGCTCCAAAACATACCGGGAGGGGTCTTACAACTAGTCCTTCAAATTAGGTTGGCAATATTGCAGCAAGCAAGCATTATTGTCAGCACTAATTTCAAACATCCATGTATATGAACCTGAAAATGCTGCTGGTGTGGCTTGGCCGCTTGTTCAGCTTTTTTCCGCCCATGCTTCCTTCCTTCAGTCCTCTGGCTCAATCCAGTCTGAAGGTTACTCTTGCTTCTAGAGCATGAAGATTGTGCGTGCGAAGTTGATCTGTTTATCAAAAATTGCACGAAGAGATGGGATCAAATATATGTTGACAATAGTGTTTCAAATGTTTATGTGACTGCGAAAGACTGGTCCACTCTCACCCTACCCTCTCTCCTTCTTCTCTTGATTCAGTTGAATGAGCTCCCTGCCATGGTAGCAGGTGTGTACAGCGCCAATGTGCAAGACCAATATGAGGCAACTCAGAAGTTCAGAAAGCTCTTGTCAATCGGTAGGTGCTGTTATTGCCAATGGAGAACTAGTTTAGATACATGTTACATGGATTTGCCTATTTGGCTACCCCCTGGACTGTAACATGCACACATAGAAGGGAATGGAGACCGCCTCCGCTCCCCCCCCCCTCCCCCCCTGCCAGAATGGATAAATGGATGGGTGGGTGGGTCGGTACACAGGTGAATGGATGGATACATATATGGGTGGGTTGGTGGGTGGATTGATTTATGGGTCGATGTTTGAATGTATGGTAGGGTTTATGTATAGGTGGATGGGTTGATGGATGGGTGGATGGATGGATTGGTTGATGGATGGATGGATGGAAGGGTGGGTGGATGGGTGGGTGGGTGGATGGATTGATTGATGGATTGGTTGATGGATGGATGGGTTGATAGATGGATGGAAGGGTGGGTGGATGGGTGGGTGGGTGGATGGATATATGGAGGTATGGATGAGTTGATGGATAGGTAGATGGGTGGGTGGTTGGGTTGATGGATGGATGGGTGGGTGGATGCCAATCCACCACACCACCTCTTACTCCCCACACTCACTCCCCACACTCACTCCCCACACTCACTCCCCACACTCACCCCCCACACTCACCCCCCACACTCACCCCCCACACTCACCCCCCACACTCACCCCCCACACTCACCCCCCACACTCACTCCCCACACTCCCCCCCCCACACACCCCAACACACACACCCCAACACACACACCAGACCCTAAACCCTTTACCAAAACACACCACCTTGCAGAGCGCAACCCGCCCATCGAGGAGGTCATAAAAACTGGTGTCATCCCTAAGTTTGTTGAGTTCTTGCAAAAGGGAGAGGCCCCCCAGCTTCAGGTAGGTCTCCTGTTTCTAAAAACATTATAAGTATATATGATGCCATGATTTTGTGGCCTAATTCCGAGAATTTGTACCTCAAGTGTGGCCTGGAATGAGATTATGCACCTCGGATTTGTCCTGGGCTGGAATTCTGAGAATTCTTTGATTTCCAGCATTGTTGACTGTTCGACAATTGAAAAGGTTGAGGTACGGAGTATGAACTATTAATGTTGATTCCAAATCATCTGCTGAATTACTATAATTGCTGTACGTAGATATTGGGTCAATAAGTATATTTTGATAATAATGTTGATGTTTACTGCCCAAGACGGCGTGCAGCCACAAAGGCTGGGGCCATGAAGCCAAGGTCAAGGTCAAGTTCTTGTATTATTGTAATCGCTCCAGTATAGGTAATGATAACGCCTGGTGGGGCGTGGTGTTAAGGGAGCCCGTCGTACGCGGGTGGGGAGCGGTCTCCTACCTCAACTGGACAAGCTACCATCGCGGTTGACGACGACCTGCAACGCCAAGAGCGACCGAAGGGGGAGTCGAACCCCCGACTCTTTGTTCCTTAGCAATCTGGTCTAGACCATTGTAATCGCTAAAGAGGCTACCTGTATATACAACACTGAGCTGCGCAGGTCACAAAGGCTGGGGCCATGAAGCCAAGGTTAAGGTCAAGGTCTAGTATTATTGTAATCGTTCCAGTATATCTATTTGACAGGGAACGGCAATATGATATCATATGATGCCGGCAGTCTGACTAGGCTAAAGTTACCATTTATATATCATATCATATGATGCAGTTTGTATGATATCATGCCGGTCTTTGGTCTACATCATATACTATGCCGGCCCCTAATTATATAAAAATCACATATTAATATTAATGAATTCTTATTATTATTGATTAATCGTTATTAATTATTCCAGTTCATGTAATTTATACTCTCTCTGTCTCCCGTAGCCCGCAGTACAAGGCCAAATGCCAAGGCTTTCTTTTTTGCTTTCCTGAGCACATTCTATGCAACTCCCTGAGCCAGCAACTGTGCTACACCCACATATATACATTCCAGCCAAGGTTTTCTTTCCGGCTTTCCTGGGCACATTCTATGCAGCTTCCTGAGCCAGCAATTGTGCTACACCTACATATATATATATATTTCAGCCCAGGTTTTCTTTTCGGCTTTTCTCAGCACATTCTAGACAGCTCCCTGAGCCAGCAATTGTGCTACACCCACATATATACATTCCAGCCAAGGTTTTCTTTTCGGCTTATCTCAGCACATTCTAGGCAGCTCCCTGAGCCAGCCACTGTGCAACACCCACATATATACATTTCAGCCAAGGTTTTCTTTTCGGCTTTTCTCAGCACATTCTAGGCAGCTCCCTGAGCCAGCCACTGTGCTACACCCCAAATATACATATATAGACATTTCAGCCAAGGCTTTCTTTCCTGCTTTTCTGAGCACATTCTAGGCCGATCTCTGAGCCAGCGACTGTGCTGCACCCAAATATATACATTTCAGCCAAGGTTTTCTTTCCTGCTTTTCTCAGCACATTCTAGGCAGCTCCCTGAGCCAGCCACTGTGCTATACCCCAAATATACATATATAGACATTTCAGCCAAGGCTTTCTTTCCTGCTTTTCTGAGCACATTCTAGGCCGATCTCTGAGCCAGCGACTGTGCTGCACCCAAGTATAGGCATTGCAGAAGGTATTTGTATGTTACACAATTCAGAACTCATTGAATTTGAAATTGAAGTTTTATGTTGTTTAGGGTTTAGGGTTTAGGGACACGCACACAAGCCCACACCCCAACCCAACCCTGCCCGCAGTTTGAGGCTGCCTAGGCCCTCATGAACGTTGCCTCTGGCACTTCACATTACATTACAATTGTCAGGCCAGCGCAAATCCACAACCCAACCCATCCCACCCCACCCCACCCCACCCAAACCCCACCCCCACCCCTGCCTGCAGTTTGAGGCAGCCTGGGCCCTCACAAACGTTGCTTCCGGCACTTCCGACCATACCAAGGTGGTCATCGACAAGAAAGCAGTGCCCATCTTTGTGCCGCTGCTCAACTCCCCTAGCAACTCCGCCAATTCTCATCACATTACAATTGTTACAGTCGGGCCATTGTTGGGCCAACCTAGCACAAGTCCCCAACCCAACCCAACCCAACCCAACCCAACCCAACCCAGCCAAACCCAGCCAAACTCAACCCAACCCATCCCAGCCCAACCCAGCCCAACCCAACCCAACCCAACCCAACCCAACACAGCCAATCCCAGCCAAACCCAGCCAAACCCAGCCCAGCCCAACCCAACCCAACCCAACTCTACCCAACCCAACCCAACCCAACCCAACCCAACCCAACCCAACCCAACCCAACCCAACCCAACCCAGCCAAACCTAGCCAAACCCAACCCAGCCAAACCCAGCCAAACCCAACCCAACCCAGCCAAACCCAACCCAACCCAGCCAAACCTAGCCCAACCCAACCCAGCCAAACCTAGCCCAACCCAACCCAGCCAAACCCAACCCAGCCCAGCCAAACCCAGCCCCAACCCAACCCAACCAACCCAACCCAACCCAACCCAACCCAACCACCCAACCCAACCCAACCCAACCCAACCCAACCCAACCCAACCCAACCCCAAACGACCCAACCCAACCCAACCCAACCCAACCCAACCCAACCCAACCCAACCCAACCCAACCCAACCCAACCCAACCCAACCCAACCCAACCCAACCCAACCCAACCCAACCCAACCCAACCCAACCCCTCACGACCCAACCCAACCCAACCCAACCCAACCCAACCCAACCCAACCCAACCCAACCCAACCCAACCCAACCCAACCCAACCCAACCCAACCCAACCCAACCCAACCCAACCCCACACAACCCAACCCAACCCAACCCAACCCAACCCAACCCAACCCAACCCAACCCAACCCAACCCAACCCAACCCAACCCAACCCAACCCAACCCAACCCAACCCAACCCAACCCAACCCCTCACGACCCAACCCAACCCAACCCAACCTTGCAGTTTGAGGCTGCTTGGGCCCTCACAAACGTCGCCTCCGGGACTTCTGACCACACCAAGGTGGTCATTGATGAGAATGCAGTGCCCATCTTCGTGCAGCTGCTCAACTCCCCTAGTGATGACGTGCGGGAGCAGGCTGTTTGGGCATTGGGTAACATTGCAGGTCAGTGGTGTGTGGGGGGGGTGAGGGTGGTGTGTGAGCGGGGTGGTGTGGGTGTATGGGGGAGGGGGGGGGTTGTGTGTGTGTGCCCTAGCGACGACGTGCGGGAGCAGGCTGTGTGGGCATTGGGTAACATTGCAGGTCAGTGGGGTGGGTGTATGGGGGGGGGGGGGGGGGGGGGGGGGGGGGCTAGTGATGAAGTGCGGGAGCAGGCTGTGTGGGCATCAGGTAACATTGCAGATCAGTGGTGTGTGTGGGGGTGTGGTATGTGTGTGTGTCCCCTAGTGATGACATGCATGTGGGCATTGGGTTATATCGCATGAAAGTGGTGGTGGTGTGTGTGTGTGTGGTGGTGGTGTGTCCCCTAGTGATGACGTGCGGAAACAGGCTGTGTGGGCATTGGGTAATAACGTCAGTAAGATTAAGTTGTATGTGTATGTGTATGTAAGTGTAAGTGTAAGTGTATGTGTAAGTGTATGTGCGATGATGATGCAGGAGTAAGTGTATGTGCGATGATGATGCAGGAGACTCTCCCAAGTGCTGGGACTATGTCCTCGACTTCAACGCCTTACCACCACTCCTGGTGCAACACACGTACACTCTACCCACGACCTGTGCAAGCTCATGTTAAGCTGTCTTTAATTAAATTTAATTATAATTACGTCGTAAGTGTCTGGAAGTTGAAGTTGTCTAAGTGTATGACGACGATGACACAGGTGACTCTCCCAAGTGCCGTGACTGTGTCCTGAACTATAACTCCCTACCACCACTCCTAGAGCAACTCGTGGACGGCTCCAAGATGAGCATATTCATGTTAAGCTGTCTAAGTGTATGTTTGTATGTCTGAGTGTATGACGACGATGACGCAGGTGACTCTCCCAAGTGCCGTGACAATGTCCTCAACTCCAACGCCCTGCCACCTCTCCTTTTTAATTGTTTAGTTGTCTGTGCGTCAACATGTGTACGTGTGCCAACATCGCTGGTGACTCTCCCATGTGCCGTGACTATGTCCTCAACTTCAACGCCCTACCTCCGCTCATAGAGCAACTTGTGGATGGCTCCAAGATGAGCATGCTCATGATAAGCTGTCTAAGTGTCTGTTTGAATGTCTAAGTGTAAGCAAGTTTCAAGTTGTCTAAGTGTATATGCGATGATGACGCAGGCGACTCTCCCAAGTGCCGTGATTATGTCCTCAACTTCAACGCCCTGCCACCGCTCCTGGAGCAACTCGTGGACGGCTCCAAAATGAGCATGCTCAGAAATGCAACATGGACCCTGTCGAACTTCTGCCGCGGGAAGCCCCCCCCTCCTTTCCAGCTGGTAAGCCATTATTATTTATTTTTATTATTAGTACTTGTATTTGTTATTATTGTTATTCGTTATTATTATTATTGTTTTTTGTTATTGTTATAATTAGTAGTAGTAGTAGTTGTAGTAGAAGTAGTAGTAGCAGTAGTAGTATTTGCTGTATTTTCAGCTGGTATGCCATGCAGTCAGTATTTACAAGCGGGGATGGGGGTACTTTATATGATCATAACTCGTTTCTTTGATGTATGCAAGGGCGTCAACGATGTAGAGGGTGGTGTAATCCGTGAAGGGTATGTATGGCGGGACATATCATGCTTAAGAACGCAACGTGGACCCTGTCAAACTTCTGCACCCCCCCTACCGCCCATCCACCCATCCACCACCCACCCCACCCATCCACCACACACCACAAACCTGCATACTCGTGCCGCCCTCCCCACCTTGGCTCGTCTCATCCACACACACCACCCACCCACCACCACACACCACAACCCTGCATCCTCGTGCCGCTCTCCCCACCCTCGCTCGTCACACCACACCTACCCACCCACCCACCACCCACCACCCACCACCACCACACACCCTCCACCCTGCAGACTTGTGCGTCTCATCCACACCCACCACCCACACACCACCACACACCACAACCCTGCAGACTCGTGCCGCCCTCCTTACCCTCGCTCGTCTCATCCACACCCACCAACCACACACCACACACTACCACACACCACAACCCTGCAGACTCATGCCGCCCTCCCAACCCTAGCTCGTCTCATCCACACCCACCACCCACCACAACCCACCACAACCCTGCATACTCATGCCGCCCTCCCAACCCTAGCTCGTCTCATCCACACCCACCACACACCACCACCCTGCAGACTCGTTCCGCTCTCCCCACCCTTGCTCGTCTCATCCACACACACCACCCACACACCACACACCGCCCACCACACACCACAACCCTGCAGACTCGTGGCGCCCTCCCCTCCCTGGCCTGTCTCCTCCGCAGCCAAGACGGCGAGGAGTTGACAGACAGCTGCTGGGCCCTCTCCTACCCACCACCACCATGCAATGACCTCTCCCCCACCTCGCTCGTGCTCTCGCAGACTTGTGCTGCCCTTCCCACCCTAGCTCGTCTCATCCACACCCACCACACACCACCACCCTGCAGACTCGTGCCGCCCTCCCTACCCTGGCTCGACTCATCACCAGTCAAGATGACGAGGTGTTGACTGACAGCTGCTGGGCCCTCTCTTACTTGTCCGATGGGGACAACGATCGCATTGACAAGGTTATCGAAGCCCAAGTCTGCCCTCGTCTTGTTGACCTGCTGCTGTGAGTCATTCATTATATTTTGCACTAAGTAATGTGCACTAAGTAATGTATATGCATTACAATGATCACATTGACAAGGTTATCGAAGCCCAAGTCTGCCCTCGTCTCGTTGACCTGCTGCTGTGAGTCATTCATAATATTGTATAAACACGATCAGATGCACAAAGTGATGTATGTGTATTACAACGCTCGTAACGACAAGGTTATCGAAACCCAAGTCTTCCATCGTCTCGTTGAGCAGCCGCTGTAAGTGATCGATGATAGATTATACATGAGACTGGTGGGTGAGCTCAGTTTGGCTCAGTTTAGTTCAGTTTAAAGAGTAGGTTGTGCCTGCACTACGATTAATATCACGCACTTAAATTTATGTTTGTATGTTACAACGATCGCGTTGACAAGTTCATCGAAGCCCGAGTCTGCCATTGTCTCGTTGAGCTGACGCTGCTAGTAATTGATGATGGGTTGTGCACGAGAATGTTCGTTTAGCTCAGTTTAGTCCAGTTAAGTCCAGTTTAAAGTGTAGGTGGCGTCTATGATTCATATCACATGTTTAACTTCATGTATGTTTGTGACAACGATCGCGTTGACAAAGTTATCGAAGCCCGAGTCTGCCATTGTCTTGTTGAGCTGCTGCTGTGAGTCATTCATAGAATTTATAAACATGATCATATGCATAAAGTAATGTATGGCCATTACAATGCTCATATTGACAAGGTTATCGAAAAAGGGGAGTCTGCCATTGTCTTGTAGAGCTGCTGTTGTGAGTCATTCGAAGTAGTTTACACAAATGGTATGGTCATGTACTGAACTACGTGCACGAATGTCGCAACAATGGCATCAACAAGGTAATTGAAGCAGTAGCCATCACCCATTATATTTACATGCACAATTCCCATCTACGCACCCACCCACCCACCCACTCTCGTAAACTTCCATATTTTGATGGTGAAGAGGTTATAACTATTTCCTAAATCAGATGAGCTATAGCCCATTTCATTCTCACACTGGTTTTGGCACTCATGGTGCAATAGGTCAACCTATCTTGGGTCTTTGCTCACATGGTCAAGACTAATCTGTAAATGAACATGTGCAACATGCGAGCGAAGACCAAAGATAGGTTGACCCATTGCACCATGAGTGCCAAAACCAATGTGAGAATGAAATGGGCTATAGCTCATCTGATTTAGGAAATAGTTATAACCTCTTCACCGTCAATTTAATCACCACCATCTCAACACTATCATCTCAACACTATCATCTACAATCTACACCACTATCACCAGCATTAGCAACACCATCATCACTTTTATCACCATCATCACCATCACCATCATCAAACCTTCACCATCATGCTGATGCAATAATGGTGAAAGCAAACCATAGTCTGTAGAGACTGGGTTTTGCTTGACCTCATTATTGTTTGGTGTGATGTTATGGTTCATATAATGATGTTGGAGGTAATACATACATGCACAATTCCCATGTACGAACCCACCCACCCACCCTCGTAAACTTCCATTTCACATACATGCACAATTCCCATCTACGCACCCACCCACCCACCCACCCACCCTCTTAAACTTCCATTTCACATACATGCACAATTCCCATCTACGCACCCACCCACCCACCCACCCACCCTCTTAAACTTCCATTTCACATACCTGCACAATTCTCATCTACCCACCCACCACCACCCTCCCTCTTAACTTCCCATTACACCGACATGCAACCATTCCATCTACGCACCCCGCCCACCCACCCACCCTCTGTAAACTTCCATTCACATAACATGCACAATTCCCATCTAACGCACCCAACCCACCACCCTATTAAACTTCCTACACATTTACATGCCATTCCAATCTACGCACCCCCCCAGCCCTCAATAAACGTCCATTTCACATACATGCACATGTCCCATCTACAATCCCACCCACCCACCCCCCCCCCACCCTCTTAAACTTCCATTTCACTTACATGCCACAATTCCCGCTACGCACCCAACCCACTCCACCCCACCCACCCCACCTTGTTAAACAAACTTCCATTACACATAGCAATGCACAGATTCCCACCTACGCACCCACCCACCCACCCTATTCAACTTCCTTACACATACATGGCACATTCCAATCTACCACCGACCCACCCTCGTAACCTTCCATTTCACACTCACAATTCCCTCTACGCACCCACCACCACCACTTGTAAACTTCCATTACACATACATGCACAATTCCACCTACGCACACCACCACCCACCCTATTAAACTTCATTACCAGACATCACAATTCCCTCGACGCACCCCACCCACCCTCATAAACTTCCATTTCACATACAGCCATTTCCCATCTACTCACCACCCACCCACCCACCACCCGCTTTAAACTTCCATTTCACTTACTGCATTTCCCATCTAACCACCCCCCACCCACCCACCCTCGAAACTTCCATTACACATACATGCACAATCCCCTCTACAATCCCACCCACCCGCCCACCCACCCAACCACCCTCTTCAACTTCCATTTCACATACATGCACAATTCCCATCTACGCACTCACCCACCCACCCTCTTAAACTTCCATTTCACATTCATGCACAATTCCCATCTACGCACCCACTCCACCCATCCTCTTGAACTTCCATTTCACATACATGCACAATTCCCATCTACGCATCCATCCACCACCCACCCACCCTCGTAAACTTCCATTTCACGTACATGCACAATTCCCATCTACGCACTCACCCACCCACCCACCCACCCTCTTACACTGCCATTACACCCACACAGTAGAGCTTATGCTGCACATGTACATGTTACCTACCCACGCACTCACTCACCTACCTATGACCGCTTCCACCGGGTCGGTGAGTGAGACATGCGGTTGATGCATGCGAGTGGCGGTGGTGAAAGAGCTTATGCTGCGAGTAATTGATACCTACCCACCCACTCACTCACCTACCCACCCACTCACCTGCCCAACCAACCAACCAACACCCACTCACCTGCCCAACCTACCCACCCACTCACTCACCTACCCACCCACTCACCTGCCCAACCAACCAACACCCACTCGCAGCCAACACTTCTTTGCCGTCATGGTCCCTAACCGGCAACGACATGCTAACCTAGGCCGCCATCAGCTGCAGCGTCCTTCCCTGCCCCACCCACACCCTCATCGTCACCCACAGCCTCACCCACACCCACCCACCCACTCGCAGCCACCACTCCCCTGCGGTCCCCGCCCTGCGCACCGTGTGCAACATCGTAAGCGGCAACGACATGCAAACCCAGGCCGTCATCAGCTGCGGCGTCCTCCCCCGCCTCCTGAGCCCCCTCATGACCAACCACAAACAGATTATAAAGAAAAAGGCCTGTTGGACCATCGCCCTCATCCTCATCCTCACCCACACCATACACCCTTCTCCTTCTCCTCACCCACACCCTCACCCACACCCACCCACCCACTCGCAGCCACCACTCCCCTGCCGTCCTTGTCCCCGCCCTGCGCACCGTGGGCAACATCGTAACCGGCAACGACATGCAAACTCAGGCCGTCATCGGCTGCGGTGTCCTCCCCCGCCTCCTGAGCCTCCTCATGACCAACCACAAAAAGAGCATAAAGAAAGAGGCCTGCTGGACTATCTCCAACATCACCGCTGGTACCAAGGACCAGATCCAGGCTGTGATCGACCACAACCTCATCCCGCCTCTAATCAGCATGCTCTCCACCGCCGAGTTTGACATCAAGAAGGAGGCAGCTTGGGCCGTAAGCAACGCCACCTCTGGAGGCACTGTAGAGCAGATCAGTCTACTGGTCGAGACGGGATGCATCAAACCCCTGTGTGAGCTACTGGCAGTGAACGACGCTAGGATCGTGACGGTGGCACTGGAGGGACTGGAGAACATTCTTAAGGTGAGATGCCGTGAGATGTGTATAAAGGGGTAGCAAAAGAGGTTGACAGGGAGGGGTGACACAGTAGAGCAGATCAGCCTGCAGTGTCATGACGGGCTGCGTCAGACCCCTGTGCGAGCTACTGACGGTTAACGACGCTAGGATCGTGACGGTGGCACTGGAGGGACTGGAGAACATTCTGAATGTGAGATGCCGTGAGATGTGTATAAAGGGGGTAGCAAAAGAGGTTGAAAGGGGGGGGGGGGGGGGGGACAGTAAAGCAGATCAGCCTGCAGTGTCATGACGGGCTGCACCAAACCCCTGTGCGAGCTGCTCGTGGTAAAGGATGCTATAATCGTGACGATGTCACTGGAGGGGCCGGAGAACATTCTGAAGGTGAGATGCCGTGAGATGTGTTTAAAGGGGGTAGCAAAAGAGGTTGAAAGGGGGGGGGGGGGGGGGGGGGGGGGGGGACAGTAAAGCAGATCAGCCTGCAGTGTCATGACGGGCTGCATCAAACCCCTGTGTGAGCTACTCGCGGTCAACGGCGCTAGGATCGTGGCGGTGGCACTGGAGGAACTGGAGAACATTATGAAGGTGATCATTATGATTATCATGGAAGTACCATATAATTTCAGTGTTATTACCATGTATTTATTGTATGCCCTGGTAATTAACATTTAATTAACATAGAATTACCATATAGATGTGGATGTAGATAGTAGGGGGTAACAACAGTGGTTTAGATGGGGGGGGGGGGGGGGGGGGGGGGGGGCACATTTGTGCACCTATGTATTTATTTTCACCTCTGTACACAAAATATCTTGACCTGAATCGCCCCTCCCACACACCCCACACACCCACACACCAACTCCACATGGATATTGCACTCAGGTGGGTGAGACGCTGCAGAAGATGCCTGGCAGCAGTGGTGTGAACCCCTTCGTGCACCTCAGTATTTATTTTTACTCAGTGACTATTTTCTTATTTTGTGATTTTCTTATTTTTACTCAGTGACTATTTTCTTATTTTGTGATTTTCTTATTTTTACTCAGTGACTATTTTCTTATTTTCTTATTATCGTGCACCTAAGTATTTATTTTTACTCAGTGACTATTTTCTTATTTTTACCCCACACCCACACTCACTAACTCTTCAACATATCACTCACTAACACACACACCCCACCACACACACACTCACCAACTCCACTTGGACATTGCACTCGGGTGGGGGAGATGTTAAAGAAGATGCCTGGCAGCAGTGGTCTCAACCCCTTTGTGCAACTGATGGAAGATGAGGAGGGCTTGGACAAGATAGAGAGCTTACAGGACCACCTATGTGCAACTTTGTATTCATTTTTACCTCATGACTATTTTCCTATTTCTACCCCACACCCACACTCACTAACTCTGCTTCAACATCCCCCCCCCCCACAGACACAACACTTAACCCCCCCCCCCCCCCCCCCCCCCCCCCCCTCACACACACACACACGCTCACACACACACGCTCACAAACACCACTTGGACATTGCACTCAGGTGGGTGAGACGTTAAAGAAGATGCCTGGCAGCAGTGGTCTCAACCCCTTTGTGCAACTGATCGAAGATGCGGAGGGCTTGGACAAGATAGAGAGCTTACAAGACCACCCCAACGAGGATCTTTACGAGAAGGCAGTACATATGCTGGAGACGTACTTCGACGTCGACGACGGGGAGGACCAGAACCTGGCCCCCCAAATGGACTCTTCCGGGCAGTACGCTTTCGGTGCCCCCACAGCACCCTCCCCAGCCGGCAGTACTTTCAATTTTGGGGACCCAGCCGCCGCTGCTGCTCAGGTACATGTCAAATCTGTTAATGTGTGAATTCGGGACCTAGTATGGTACCCGATAAGCAGTACGACACCTCACCCATCCGCGCTTCTTTCTAAACTGTATATAGTTAGGGACCGGCAAATCATATGATGCTGACCAAAGAGGAGTATGATATCATATGATATCATACAAATATCATGTGATATGATGCCGTAGGCCAAAGTTACCTAGTCAGACCGCCAGCATCGTATGATATCATATGATGACATGATATCATATGATATCATATTGCCTATCCCTATATACAGTACACATATTTCCTGCAAGTGTTGAATCTGTTAATTTGTGAATTGTGGACGTAGACTAGTTCCCCAATTCACACAATAACAGATTCAACAGCTTTAAATCTACTTTGGGGTTACTCTTGTTTATAAAAAAAAAAAATAGTACGCCTTTTACGAGGCATGAGGTTGAGGGGACCCAGATCTACTTTGGGATTTACTTTTCTTTATAAATGAATAAATCGCACGCCTTTTTGCAAGGTATGAGGATGAAGAACCCAGATCTACTTTTGGGTTCACTTTTGTTGATAAATAAACAAATGTTACGCTTATTACAAGGCATGAGGTTGAGGGGACCCAGCCGCCAGTGTTTCATTATTCGACGACGCGTCGCCATTCCGTCGCCATTCGGTTGAATGCTACATCCCCCGGACCCCAGATATCGTGACGCGCTGCTCCCCGACCCCCCCAGGCTTCGCGGTTTTTGCGCTCCGCCATATGATGGCTACGCGAAGATCCTGAAATCAGGGTTGGGTAGCCCAAGTAGCTGCTCAACCTGGACTACAGAAATCTGAAATAAAAATACACTGCCAGCCGCCGCTGCACAGGTGCAGGCTTAGATCTACTCTTCGGTGTGCTTTTGTTTTCAAATAAATAAGTAGTAGGCCTTTTTACAAAGGCCATCAGATTAGGCAGTTAAAAGCTTGTCTGGGTCTATTGTTGCCATTGTTGGCCCAAGATAGGCCTTCAGCACAATTACACTTACAATGACCATGGAATTACAATATTATTACCATGTTATTATTCATACAATTACAATATTATTACCATGTTATTATTCATACAATTACAATATTATTACCATACAATTACACAATATTATTACCATGTTATTATTCATACAATTACAATATTATTACCATGTTA
Source organism: Chlamydomonas sp. ICE-L (assembly GCA_013435795.1). Lineage (NCBI taxonomy): Eukaryota > Viridiplantae > Chlorophyta > Chlorophyceae > Chlamydomonadales > Chlamydomonadaceae > Chlamydomonas > Chlamydomonas sp. ICE-L. The sequence goes on along the minus strand of JACBWV010000364.1, from coordinate 20,612,722 downwards.
TTATTCATACAATTACAATATTATTACCATGTTATTATTCATACAATTACAATATTATTGCCATGTAATTATTAATTCAATTACCATATGATCACAATATTATTACAATATACTTCCCATAGAGACATGGAGGTCTGTAAGCCGTATTAACATACAACTAGACCTCTATTACCATGTAATCCTGATGTAATTGTTAATGAAGTTACCATATAATGACAATATACTTACAATATAAAACATGGAGGTCTGTATACCATATTGCTGTACAACGTCTTGCTAACGCTCTGAACCCTGAATTGCAGGCTGCTAATGCACCAGGCCAGGCTACATTCAACTTTGGTCCTCAATGAGTTAGCCCTACCATGTCGAGTAAGCCAAGGGTTATTCAGGTACATTCAGCTACAAGGCCTATGCAACAAGCCAAGCCACATTGGCCCACTATGTTGAGTAAGCCAGGGGTTCTTCAGGTACATTCAGCTACAAGGCCTATGCAACAAGCCAAGCCACATTGGCCCACTATGTTGAGTAAGCCAGGGGTTCTTCAGCTACAATCAGTTACAAGGCCTGTGCAACAAGCCAAGCCCGTTGGCCCACTAAGGCAAGTAAGGCAAGGGTTCTTCAGCTACATTCAGCTACAAGGCCTGTGCAACATGCCCAGCCATGTTGGCCCACTAAGGCAAATAAGGCAAGGGTTCTTCAGTTACATTCAGCTACAAGGCCTGTGCACCCTTGCATCCTTCCATCCTTCCTTCCATCCTTTCAAGATTTCTTCCTTCCATCCCTCCCTCCCTCCCTTCCTTCCTTCCTTCCTTCCTTCCTTCCCTCCTTCCTTCCTTCCATCCTTCCTTCCTTCCTTCCCCTGCGCCTTGGTCTGCAGCCTGGCAGCCTCTCACCAGTGCTCCAAGCTTGGGCCCTGGGTCCAGCCCGGTATAGAAAGAGAAACAGCGTGAAAAAGAAGAAGAAATATTCGTACCTACTAGCTCCATTTGTTTCCCCCAAGAAGTGAGGTGGGGGTACCTGTAAGCTAGTGGGGGTACCTACTAGCTTGCGCCTTGGTCTGCAGCATGGTAGCTTCTCACCAAGCTGGCCCCTTGGTCAAGCCCAGCATCAAATTGTTGTTAAAATGCAATGCCTGTCTGGCCAGCTTCCAGGCGTCCCAACTGGCTTGCGGGTTTGGCCCCCGTGAAGTGAGGTGGGGGCACCTGTAGGCTTTCGGGGGTACCTACTACCAAGACTCTTGGTAGTAGGTACAGTTTTTCTTTTATGCTACGAGCAGCAGCTTCTAGGCAGCTCCTATGCCTGCATATCCAGCCGATCTTAGCGCAGTCTACTGCACCTGGGCGTGTGTGTCATCAGTACTCCACACCTGCCGAAGTCCTTATGCATAGCCCGGCGGATGAGTCTGGGAGCTGCTTAGAAGCTGCTGCTTGTAGCCGAAAAGAAAACCCATGACAAAGAGACCTTGCATAATCATTTTCCGAGAAACCTTTCATCATCATCATCATCATCATGTTTGAATTTTGTTCAGTGGATAGTTGGTGGTGGCGTATATATGTGTGGTATTACTGTGGGTTGTCGTGTCTCTCTCTCTCTCTCTCTCTCTCTCTCTCTCTCGAGTGAAGCGAGGATGTAGTAGTGTCAGAACTACTAGGCTACGAGTGCTCTCTAGACACCTTGCCAGATCTCATCAGAGCTCCCGAAGCCTAGTAGTTCCTGACAAAAATGATATCTACGAGTGGGTGGGTTCGAATCCCGTCGGACACGGAAATAGTGTATGTGCATGTTACAGCCCAGGGGTAACCAATCTGGCTAAAGGGGCATGCCCAACCTCTTGGGGCTTGGCCTAGTGGCTGCCTCAGGGAGCTGCCTAGAAGCTGCTGCTTGTAGCTGAAAAGAAGAGCTATGACCAGCAGATACCACATGGTGTGAGGTGATGTGGTATCTGTGATGGTATGAAGTGATGTGGTATGTGATGGTATGAAGTGATGTGGTATGTGATGGTATGAAGTGATGTGATATGTGATGTGTTGTATGTTCACTACCCAAGCTGTCTTGCATAGTGCTCAACATAATTGCATACAGTACACCGACTGACACGAAATTGTAACGATTCGATAATTTGACGTTTTTGCAGAGAAGAGGTCGGCTGGGGGTTCCACAGAATCAAACCGGGGTCGATCAGTGCGACAGGGGGAGTGGGGGGGGGGAAGGGGGGGGGGGGGGAGTGCTGATTTGACGGTCCCGGATTCACTTTCCCGGCGAATCGCGTCGCGTCCAGAAATGAACGTCAGATTTTGAAAACGTTAAATTTTCGTGTTAGTACGGTTTTCGCACATGCATCACAGTACGGTATATGCACATGCATCACAGTACAGTATGTGCACATGCATCACAGTGAGGTATGTGCACATGCATCATAGTACGGTATGTGCACATGCATCACCCAAATGGCGCTTAATCAATCCAACCCTAAACCTTAACTGCATCTATCTAACCCTAAACACTCAATCTTTAGAATTAATTGCATTCGCCCTAAAACCTAACTGCATCCATCTTAATCTGAACATTAAACCCTAGGGTTTACTGCATCCATCTAACCCTAAGCATTACACCCTAGGGTTTTCTGCATCCATCCATCCATAAACCCTAGGGTTAACTACATTCATCTAACTCTTAAACCCCAGGCTTAACTGCCCAACGGTAACCCCTAAACCCAGGGGTTATCTGCATCCATCTAACCCTAACCTCAAACCCCCAAACCCTAGGCTGTGTAGTAACAAGCGACTAGATAGGATCTTCACAACCTATTCCATGGGACCGTGTGCATTTTCTCGTGTCCTTGTTCATTCTTGTGATGACCTGTACTTATGTACCGTACGAATGTCAGTCATAAAACCAGAGGACCCATGGTGCAGTGTTGACAAGACGGTCGTCTGCTACATACGCAACATCCCCCTCAGGGTCGTCTGTAGTTGGCATTTTCTTGTGTCCTTGTTTGTTCTTGTGCTGATCTGTACTTATGTACCGTACATATGTCTTGTCGTGAGCTTGTGTATGTGTATGTATGTTCCAGTCTAGCCTCACTTGAGTACCTCTTGGGTAGTATCTTTGCATAGGCCTATGCATTTGCATCCTGTGTGTTAGTGTTAGTGACACTGTTTCTGTTTTGGGTTCCGCGTGGCAGCTTCCAGCCAGCTCCATGAAGCAGAGGCTGGGTGAAAACAAAAGCTTTCAGCTGCATTGGAATGCCCGTCATGCCGGCTTTCAGACGCACTAGCTAGCTTCTGGTATGGCCCAAGGACAAGGAAAGGTTAGGGTGCTGCAGCTTCTAGGCAGCTCCCTAAGCCAGCCGTTGGGCCAAGCCGGTATATTTCAGCAGTTCTGGACAGCCGATGACATCAGCCTCCAGGCGCACGAGCTTACTTCACACGTAGCTCAAAACATAAGCACTTGTGTTGTGACCAGTGCCAGTTGCAAATATTTATTTTGAGTTGCGCATGCTCTCATGATTTTATTGGGGGCAACGTATAGCAGCTTCAAGGCAGCTCCTCTGGCTGGCTATTCAGCTGAAGTAAGCTTGTGCACATGGAAGTCCAGCACTGCTGAATTATTCCGGCTTGGCCCAACGGCTGGCTCAGGGAGCTGCCTAGAAGCTGCAGCGCGTAGCCTAGGACGAATTGAGTGGCAAGCTGTGCCTTTATATATGTGCCGCATAATTATTTTGCGCTTTGCCAGGCTTTGCGTTAATGCTGTTAATGTTACGCTGTTTTTTCAGGCAATTCTGTAATGCTCACTGTTTTCCAATTCCAAATCCTCCCTGTGCAATACCCACAAACCAGGGAGCATACCGAGCAGATGACCAAAGACAGTTTGAAGACTTGTCGAGGTCTTGCATTTTCTTTACGTCGTTCTTTGAATTGATTATGTGTGTTACAGCCGAAGACGTTTATCAGCCTTACAGGCTGAAGCCATGCAACCCAGTTCAAGTTATTTCCTTAATTATTTGAATGTATTCTTTATGTAACTGCCGAAGACATCAATCAACCCAATTGCTGGCTGAAGCCATGCAATCAAGTTCAAGTTTTTGTGTGTTTTACTTCTTCACCCAAGGCAGGTAGGAGGTGGGTCTCCCGGCACCGAGGATTGTGATGATAGAGGATTCAGTCCGAATGGCGTTGCGTATACACCGACCCTCGACCAAACGAACATTCACCACTGCCCCTGTTCATCACGGCATACAACCTCCCCGCCATGGTTGTTAGGGGCGGATTATTATGTATAACGTCAAACTAAAGCATATTATATCGGGGGGCTCTTAGGAAGTTGTTTTACATACCTATGTCGGAAGTTTTTGTTATCTGCCTTACCCCCCTACCCCCCCCCCCCCCCCGACCCCAAAGGCCCATATCTCCGTCGGAAATTATAATTAGGGGTTTGAAAGGATCGAAGTATCGAACAGACCAGACCAGGCAGAAGTGAAACGGTTCTGAGACTTTCGATGATCTATGACCGATCCGTCACACTCACATCTTGAGGCGACCTATCATTCCTTGGAGATTGCTGTTCGACCATTGCCTCGAATCAACCTTGGAGCGTGCTGTTCGACCGTTGCTTAGAAATGTTCTATCAAGCATTCAAGCAGAATCCAACGCAGAATTTGTGAAACAGGTTCCTGCAACCAAACTGAGATAATTATCATTATCCATTCGGATCGAACCGGCGGGATGACGCTCGTCAACATGCAAGAATCCGGCCTGGAGGTCGGCACCTACCGCCACGCAGGAGACTCAGATACCCCCCGAAGTTGGGCTAATCCCGTACCGGTACATCCCCAGTTCCTGTGCCGACTCTCTGCTTGCCGCCATGGACTCGGAGACTCGGCAGACCTTTCGGGCTGTGAGCAGCAGTTGTCGACAGAGCGTCCATGCCTACACCACAACGTTGAGATGCAAATCCCCGTTGGTAAGTACCTCCTGTAGGAGTGCAACGTCCTGGTCCTGGCTAACAATGCAAATCTGGGGGGTCTTCGGCAGGCCATAGACCCCTCAATGCCCCCCAAATATGCACTTCAATTTATGTGGGGCATGTTTTCACCAGACCAGCTGTGCCCTGTGCCATATTAATTTTTTGCAAGGTTGAGAGAGATCTGACAATTGTTTGTGGCATGTCTGTGGCTTGCGGCTGTGTCAGGTTGGTGTCTAACACACACAGTATTACTCACCCTAAACTTGTTTGTATTGGCCTTACTACTGTAGGCTGGTGCTTGTTCCTTGTAAAGGGGATCCTACCCGGTGTGCTTGAGTATTAGTTGATCAGCACTGAGTATGCTTGATTATTAGTTGATCAGCACTGAGTGTGCTTGATTATTAGTTGATCAGCACTGAGTGTGCTTCATTATTAGTTGATCAGCACAGAGTGTGCTTCATTATTAGTTGATCAGCACTGAGTGTGCTTTTCTTTATCAACACCGAGTGTGCTTCATTATTATTAGTTGATCAGCACCGAAAGCGAGTATTATTATCTTGATCAGCACTGAGCGAGTGTGCTGTAATGCTCTGAGACTGCTTTGCTTGATTGACTAGCACTGATGGTGCTGTACTTGACTTGCAACGAGTGTGCTGCAATAATTATCCTTTGCTGATGAGTGCTCATGGTTGAAGTTACAAGCTATGCCCTGGCGCCCTGCCCTTGCAACTAAATGTTCTTGCACTTTCAGTACGATCCTAGGCAGTTGCAGGAGTCCATATCCCCCCCCCCCCCCCCCCCCCTCCCCTTACCCAAGCAAGTGCCCCGACATCATGCACTGGAAATTTGAAATGAAATGAACAGGACTGGACTGAAATGAAAGCAGCTTTGACCTGCCCTTGCAACCAAATAAATGATTTTGCACTTTGAGTACAATCCTTTGCTGTCGCGGGAGTCCATCCCCATACATACATCCTCAAGTGTCCCAACAGCAGGAGCCTGGACATTCACCATGACTTGTACTGACCTGACCGCTCCCCTTTTATCATGTACATATGTACTGCCCTGACCTTGCATCATGTGCTGACCTGACAACCTTGCATTATGTACTTCCCTGACCTTTCCCCTGCCTTCTATCATGTACTTCCTTGAACTCTCCCCTTTTATCATGTACTGCCCTGACCTTGCATCTTGTACTTCCCTGACCTCTTCCCTTTTATCATGTACTGCCCTGACCTACCTCTCCCCTTCTATCATGTACTGCCCTGACCTTACTTGCATGCATGGTGTACTGCCTTGACCTCGCTCTCCCCTTTTAGCATGCCCTGCCGGCCTGCCCAGACCCGAACTAACTGAACTGAAATCAGCACTGTCCTGCCCTTGCAACCTAATGCTTTCGCAGCTGGAGTCCATCCCTATCCCCAAGTGCCCCAACGTCAGGAGCCTGGACATGCACTGTTCCTATGACCAGTGCTTAGAAGGTCCTATCCCTGCTTCTGTGCGCTCGCTGGAAGTAAGAATGACTGTTTACGAACGCCTCTACAACAGGGCCTTGCTTGATGAATGCACTGAGCTGGAAGAACTCACATTATACAGCTTTGATTTCTTAGAAGGAATCCCGACGTCTCTCACAAGCTTCAGGAAGCTGCAGACTCTGAACGTACCTCATTGGTCACATCTTACTGATGTGTCTGCATTGGGTTCTTGCACTAGCCTGCAGACACTAAGCTTACCTGGTAGCTGTCACCTTGAGGACGTGTCTGCATTGGGTCCTCTCACTAACCTGCAGATGCTGGACCTATCTGATTGCAGACGGCTTGTTAGTGTGTCAGCATTGGATTCTTGCCCAAACCTGCAGACACTGAACATTTCTTATTGCTATCAGCTTGTAGACGTGTCTGCATTGAGTTCTTGCCCAAACCTGCAGACACTGAACATTTCTTATTGCCCGCTGCTTGTAGACTTGTCTGCGTTGAGGTATTGCCCAAACCTGCAGACACTGGACATGTCTGAGCACCGGCAGCGTGTAGATGTGTCTGCGTTGAGTTGTTGCCCAAACCTGCAGACACTGAGCATTTCTTATTGCCTGCAGCTTGTAGACTTGTCTGCATTGAGGTCTTGCCCAAACCTGCAGACACTGGAGATGTCTGATTGCGAGGAGATTGTAGACGTGTCTGCATTGAGTTCTTGCCCTAACCTGCAGACACTGAACATTTCTTTTTGCGGGCAGCTTGTAGACGTGTCTGCATTGGGTTCTTGCCCAAACTTGCAGACACTTAATATGTCTCATTGCCATCAGGTTGTGGATGTGTCTGTATTGGGTTCTTGCCCAAACCTGCAGACACTGAACATGTCTTTTTGCGGGCAGCTTGTAGATGTGTCTGCATTGGGTTCTTGCCCAAACTTGCAGACACTTGAAATGTCTCATTGCCAGCAGCTTGTAGACGTGACTGCATTGGTTTCTTGCCCAAACTTGCAGACACTTTATATGTCTCATTGCCATCAGGTTGTGGATGTGCCTGCGTTGAGTTCTTGCCCAAACCTGCAGACACTGGACATGTCTTATTGCCAGCAGCTTGTAGACGTGTCTGCATTGGGTTCTTGCCTTAAATTGCAGATACTTGACATGTCTCATTGCCAGCAGCTTGTAGACGTTTCTGCATTGGGTTCTTGCCCTAAATTGCATACACTTAACTTGTCCCGTTGCCATCAGGTTGTGGATGTATCTGCATTTGGTTCTCACCCCAACCTGCAAATAATCAGGAGCAGGTAGTTTTGTATGTTTCGCTCACCCCCTATATATATGCTGGCCTTATTGTAAAAGCTACATACCGATTTAGGAATTCAATAGAGAACCTGCAATAATGTTTAGAAAAACGTGTATGCGATGCATATCATGCATTTCTTCATGTGGTGGCATCCTGTACCAAAAAGTGAATCATCAATCATAGGTGTGTCACAGATGTGCAGGCCCCAAAACATGTGGGGGCCGTGTGATAGAATGGCTTGATGGGGTGGTCTGCGAGGCCCAGCTAGAGGCAGGCCACGCCACACTGTGCCTCACAGGCCACGCCATAAAGCCATTCTCTCACAGGCCGCCAACCAGAATAAGGGATAATAATGGGAAATAAACGGGTAGATTACGGTATTCTGGGCACTGTATGCATATGTTGTACGCAGTTTTATTCGATTATTAGCTTGGTTGTATGCCGCAGGCAGGCTACTACCTATGACCTGGGTATGGTAACCATTTGATTTCTTTGCATGGTCCTATCCTAGTTTGCCAACAATTTGGTTGTCAGCACTTTCATGCAAGTACCCGCATGTGCCATCAAATTGTGTCAAGTCTCAACAAACATGTTGCTTACACCATGTATGTACACACATGTGCATGCACAATGAGGCACACCTGTCGGCCCCCCCACCCCCACCCACGCACCCACCCATCCACCCATGGCCCTGATGTGTGTCACAAGACACGCACAGCATCTTCCAAAACATATTTGATTCTCCCAGGAAAAACCTGGATCCCATATCCTTACTTAGTATGTATTTGGTCCCAGGTTGCTCCTCCTTCGTCCCAACGTCCTAATAAAGTTCAACCAGGAATACCCCCGGATCCCATGTCCTTAGTAGACGCCTCTCTGGCACAAGCATCACAGTACCATATGTGCACATGCATTGCAGTACGGTAAGTACGCATGCATCACAGTACGGTATGTGCACGTGCATCACCCAAATGGCGTTTAATCCAACCAACCCTAAACCCTACATGCATCCATCATACCCTAAACACTAAACTCTAGAATTAACTGCATCCACCCTAAAACCTAACTGCGTCCATTTAAACCTGAACACTAAACCCTAGGGTAAACTGCATCCATCTAATCCTAAGCATCAAACCCAAGGGTTTGCTGCATCCATCCATCCATAAACCCTAGGGTGAACTACTTTCATCTAACTCATAACCCCCCAGCTTAACTGCCAAACGGTAACTCCTAAACCCGGATGTCGTCTGCATCCATATAATCCTAACCTCAAAACCCCAAACCCTAGGCTGTGTGGTAAGAAGCAGCTAAATAGGATCTTCTTCCCAATTTATCCCACATGGCCGCATGTAGTTGACATGATCTCGTGTCCTTGTCGATCTTGTGATGATTTGTACTGATGTACCTTCCGCATGTCACAATCATTTAACCTGAGGACCCATGGTGCAGTGTTGATAAGACTGTCGTCTTCTACATACACAACATCCCCTTAAGGACTGTATGTAGTTGTCATGTTTTCGTGTTAGTTCTTGCCGTGTCGTGAACTTGTGTATGTGTGTGTGTTCCAGTCTAGCCTCACTTAAGTACCTCTTGGGTAGTATCTTTGCATGCATAAGCATATGCATTTGCATCATTTGTGTTCGTGTTAGTGCCACTGTTTCTGTTTTGGGTTCCGCGTGGCAGCTTCCAGACAGCTCCATGAAGCAGAGGCTGGGTGAAAATAAAAGCTTTCAGCTGCATTGGAATGCCCGTCATGTATGCCGGCTTTCAGACGCACTAGCTAGCTTCTGGTATGGCCCAAGGAAAGGGAAAGGTTAGGGCACTGCAGCTTCTAGGCAGCTCCCTAAGCCAGCCGTTGGGCCAAGCCGGGATATTTCAGCAGTGCTGGACAGCCGATGACATCAGCCTCCAGGCGCACGAGCTTACTTCACACGTAGCTCAAAACATAAGCAGTTGTGTTGTGACCAGTGCCAGTTGCAAATATTTATTTTGAGTTGCGCAAGCTGTATTGATTTTATTGGGGTTTACGCGTAGCAGCTTCAAGGCAGCTCCTCAGGCTGGGTATTCAGCTGAAGTAAGCTCGTGCGCCTGGAAGCTGATGTCATCGGCTGTCCAGCACTGCTGAAATATTCCGGCTTGGCCCAACGGCTGGCTTAGAGAGCTGCCTAGAAGCTGCGGCGCGTAGCCTAAAAGGAACATAGTAGTGGCAAGCAGTGCCTTTATATGTGCCGAGGAATTATTTTGCGCTTTGCCAGGCTTTGCATTAATGTTGCGCTGTTAATGTTACGCTGTTTTTTTCGGGCAACTCTGGGATGCTCACCGTCTCCCAATTCCAAGTCCTCCCTGTGCGATACCCACAAACCAGAGAGCATACCAAGCAGGTGACCGAAGACAGTTTGAAGACTTGTCCAGGCCTTGGATGTTTTTTACGTTGTTCTTTGAATTGATTATGTGTGTTGCAGCCGAAGACGTTTATCAGTCTTACAGGCTGAAGCCATGCAACCCAGTTCAAGTCAGTTTTTTTTTTTTTAGCGATGTGTCGCTATTAGCGATGAAACCCATCGCTTTCGAGATTGGCCTATCGATGAAAGCGGTTTGAGCGATGCAGGTAGATCTGGCCTGCTGGCCAGGCCAGCAGACCCATCCAGCCAGGGAATCCAGGGATCTGGCCTGGCTGGGCTGGGCAGTCACCAGCCTGGAACATTCCAACCACTACTAGAACCTAGAAACCCTGACACGGCCGTTATAATATGAATTGAACAGGGGTCGCTTCATGGTCCATACAATCCGCTTCCTCATTGTCAACTCCGGCATATTGTAACCGTCCGGATGATCACTGTGGTTGCTGCTGGTGATGAGGCCCCTAGAAAAGGTCGTGGTCAAACAATTAAGTCAAAACCGGAGTGGTTGGTTCCTCAATCTAATCTTTAGGGGGTACGAAAGTTTCTCAAAAGTTCGTACACTCATCCCCTCACGAAGTACAAGGCTGGGTCTGAGCAGAACGGGATGCAGGAATTTCTCAACCTAGCTGAGGTTGGGGTTGCAGAAGGGGAGGAGGAAGAGGGTAGCAGTAACCGTCTGAAGTGGGTAGATGGCAAACTTAAAATCCGATTGGTGGATGGGGAGTTGCACCAGTTGAACGCCCGCGAGCCACTCCGGTTTGTTGAGCCCGGTAGCAGGCGCAACCCCCTACCCCAAGCTGTGACACCTCGTATTTTTGGGGAAATAGTCAAGTATGTGAAGATGCAAGTGTCAACGGCTGCAGGCATGTTGCCAAACGAGTTGGGCACTAGGTTCCCCACTGATGAGATCATGCAGTCCTGGGGTCTAGTGTATCCTCACTTCTGGGATGAGAGCCCAAGTATTCGGCCAAGACTCGGCCAAGAGCATGTTGAAGTGCATCAAAGATGTTTTCTGTGAGAAGTCTACCCTGGTATCTGACCATCTTGCTCTAGCAGATCTTGTGTCTGAGCCCTTGTTGGATGCGCAAATGCTAGACCAACAGTTTGATTCTTTCTACGTGCTGGCTGGTGATGTAGTCAAGTCTCTACCCAAAACACTGGAGGTGGTGGGGGGCGAGGATGTTGAGGATTGTGAAAGGACTAAAAAGTTCTGGAGGGAGTTGCAACGTGGTGAGATGAGTTCTAGGTCAATTTCCGAGTACCTGAAGCTGGCAAAGGCACTTCTTGTCCTTATCCCAGGCTCTGTCGAGGATGAACGGACGTTTTCGAACTGGGGGTACATCCACGATGACCAGCGCAACAAGATGTTGCCTAGCCACTTGAATGACTGTATGAGGATGTTCAAGCAGAAGTGGTGGAATGTTGACACATTCCCTTACGAAAAGGCCCTGGATGCTTGGCACGAGGCAGCTCCGACGGACCGATATAACAAGAAGTAGATTCGGGTTTATAAATAGAATGTTGAGGCTAGTTTGCAGGTTTTGTGGTTTAAGTGGTACACTAGTGTTTGCTTTTCTGGAAAATCTTGAACTTGAACTTGGTTACACAGCTGTAGCCAAGACTGAATACCTGCAGAATGTAAAAACAACGCTTAAAAGGCTTGTTACAAACCTGTGTAATACATGTTCTTCCACGTGCAAAATGACCCCCCTGACCTCCATAAAATTTGGCCTAATGGATATAGCGATAAATAGCTATGGATCTACCAGGTCCAGATGGCTCCGGAACCAGAATAGCTATGGGAGGGGGGGGTATCAAAAACGAAAAAAACAAATTGGTTCAAGTTATTTACTTAATTTGAATTTATTACTTATGTAACTGCCGAAGATGGCGATCAGCCAAAATGCTAGTTGAAGCCATGCAACAAAGCAGGATTGTTCTTGAACTTGAACTTGGTTACATAGCGTAAGCCAGCAATTTGGCTGCTCGCCGTCTTGGGTAGTAAACAAAAGTATTACCATTATTACCTTTAACAAGCAGGGTTGTTCAGGACGCTGCGTCCTACGAAGCAGACACAACCCCGAAGAGTCTGTTGCGTTGCATGAACGCAACGTGGGGAGGGTCCATCGACCATATGGAAGGGTCAGTTGCGCCGCAGGGTGCGGGCTATAAAATTTGTTGCGTCCCAGGCTGCAGAACTGGGGGGTCCTCTTGTATCATCAAGCAAAGATAGCACCTGCCAATAAAATAATATGCGCGGACTTAATTCATATTAATAGCCATCACTCGTGCGGGGTATGTACCAGTATGTATGTATTTTACAGTCCAGGGGGAGCAGCCAAATAGGAGTCTTCAAAACAGGAAAGGCAGTTAAAAAACAAGCACTGATGAACTTAACCTCAGCAAATCGGAAACGACGGAGGCCCAGAGTTAGCATATTCTTACATGGTTCAAAGACATTATATATTCGTATGGCATCAACATGCATAGTTCCATACAACTGTCTTTAATTATCGGTCCAGACAATTATGAGCAGCTACTTATGTTAAGCATTGCCAACATCTGTTCACTATCTTCTCATTTCAACAACCGTAGAACTCGCTCTAACTATCAACTATATTTCCAAAACAGTGGCGTCTCCAAAAGTTCAGATCAATCCTGGATAACTGCTTCTATTGGGCATTGCTAACATCTGTTCACTATCTTCTCATTCAATGTTCATGTAACTATATCAGGACAGCATGCGGAATCACTAATCCAACACATTAGATGTTGCCTCGGGAGTAATGAAAGCGGTGCCATTCACGTTGAGAGTAGCTCTCTTTAAGAATGAAGCCTTCTTCCCTTCCTCTCTATCCTTCAAGAAGGGGGGTCGCAACAATTTGTAGTGCTTGTAGTAATTTGTAGGGCTTTACTAGTTATTTGTTGTGCTTTCTCTTCACCAGAGAATTGATCAAATACGGTATGCTTTAGCTTTGCCCCTTCACCTTCCAACTTCTCCTCACATCATCTGCGGCCATCTCTGCTGTAGACACTCTGAGGAGAATGGAGGATTTACAGTAAGGTATGGTCTCTCTCTCATGCCGGGCAGTGCCGTTCTGGACCCCCATTCTCTGCACATAAGTCTCACACTAAGCTGAGTCACCATACCCAATTGCCAATCCCTTCCCACGCGATTGCAAGTTCGACAAGATCGTTTAGCCGAACCCGGTCTTGGGCCAAATGAGAGTAGAGCAGCCTGTACACGTGCTTCATGAGGTCCAGCCCACCAAGATTGTGCACCCGTTGACCCATCGCACGAACCTTGTCCTTGTACTCTTCTGAAAGGTAGATCTCTCGCCCCTCGCCGACTGTGATGACCGCCATCGAAATGTCCACCAGCATGCGGACAATGTCAGGCACTTGCGCATCGGTGATGTTCTCGAGGTTGGGCTTGATATTGCTGCAGAATCGAAGGCAGTCATGCTTGTGGCGCTTCCAATCAGTCCTCTGGCAGTCTGAGTAAGGTCTGAGGTAAATGAAACCCTAATGGATGCAAGTAAATGTGGCGCACTGGCTGGGTCCACATCTAGGAACTTATGAACAGTTTAAACACGCCTCAGCCCCCCAGGCCTTGGTTCAGAGTAGTGAACAGCCATACCCTGGCGTGTTGACAGTTTGACACCTGTACGTCACTTCAGTCATCTTCGGAACTCTTGCTCGTCTCGACTACTTCGTCCTCCTCCTCTGAAGCATCGCTAGATAACTCATTCTCTGATACGTACATCGCTTGGATCAAGTCCCTCCACTTAGACCTGGGAGCTCGCCGGGATAAGGCTCTTTAGCCCAGCATTGACCTCGCCCCCGACATATTTTTAGTTGTCAAAGGACAACTAAAAAAATGGGGGCGAGGTCAATGCTGGCTATGCGATTTGGCATGTCTCTAAGCCGGTTCAGAACCAACTGTGACCGGGATTTTAAGGGTATATCATCATTTGACACCCTCCTGGTAAGCACAACGTATATGTTAAAGTCCGGCTTATATGCCGTCTCTAGAGTAGCCTAGAGCACACGGGTCTCAGTCCCCGTTGTGCTCCCTGCCGTGCCGTTGCCAGCTAGGGCCACGTGCACCGCTATGCAGTACCTTGCTGTACTGCCGCCATCTGCTACATCAGCCTGATACGGCTGATACGGAGCATCTTATCCTGTACCTCTGTAAGCAAGTATAGCGTTTCCTTCCTGTGTTATTGCAGTCTCCGAACTCTGATTATCAAAGTATAGTTACTCTTTTCTCACCCTATTCCAGTCAAAATTATACTCTCGAGTCTCGACATCAAAACACATATTGCCACTTTGTCTAACGTTGGATTAGGAAAGGCCCGTATTTGGAATACCTGTATAAAAGGCAGCTGTAACACAATTTGCCCCCAAACAGCCCCAAATGTTCGAACACATCAAGTTTCAGGAGCCTTACACAAGTTTGAAACACAACCCCTGTTGCAGGTCATTAGTTTGAATCCGGCATGGGTGTTCGCAGGCGTAGGGCGTAGGGCGTAGGGCGTAGGGCGTCGCCCATTTTGACCAGGGACCGCGGACCGGGGGCGAGGGGCTGACAGGCAGGGGGGTCGTCGCCCAATATTTCGGATGGGGACGCAGTTATCTCTTACGAAAGGAAGCAGAAAGCCCTAGTGCCAGTTCGCGGTCAATTACTTGAAAAATGCAGATTTTGGGCGGGGCCAGCGACTGGGCCCTCAAGAAATTCATCAAATTCTCGCTTTCGCGATGTCTGGGCCGATATCTCCAAAGCGACCTCGACACTGGGCAAATAGATTTCGAGCTGAGCAGCGGGAAATTAGAGCTGCGAGATGTGCTGCTAGACTGCGGAGCTATCAATGAGGATCTGGTAAGAGCCCGGGAGCCTGATTGTTCAGGGGGTGGAGTGGGGTGCGTGGGGGATGGGGGATATCCGAACCCTGGTAAGACCTTGCAGCGCACATGCAACGTGGATGGGCACGTCAGCTTGCTCCTCCCGACCGCATTTACAACGTTAGCGTCCGATAATCGATGGGATCGGTTACAGGAGTTCGAGGGACGGCATGCTCGTCCGCTGTGTATAGCGAACGGTGGCCCTAGTGTGGTTGGGTGGTTGTTGGGGGTGGGTGGGGTGGGTGACTGGACATGTCCTGGCAAATGAGCCGAGCAACAGGGTCGTTGGTGTGGTGGTGGTAAAGGTTGTGTGGTGATGGGAGGTGTGGTGTTGGTGTTGGTTAGGTGTTGGTGTTGGTTGTATAGTGGTAAGATGTTGTTGTTGGTTGAGTGGTGGTTGGAGGTGTGGTGTTGGTGTGGTTGTGGTTTGAGGTGTGGTGTTCGTGGTGTGTTGGTGGTGGAGGTGTCGTGTGGTGGTTGGATGTGTGGTGTTGGTGGTGGATGTGTGGTGTGGTGGTTGGAGGTGTGATGTTGGTGGTGGTTGTGTGGTGGTTGGAGTCAGGCAAATGATCAACCCAAGCGTCTACACCCATCAGATTGCATTCTGTATGCAGTGCTGTGGTGTAGTGGATTGTTTACTACCCATGTTTACTACCCATGTTTACTGCGACGGCAGACAGTGAGCAGCCTTAGGGCTGATGGATCCTGTCATCTGCTGTCACCAAGAAAATAAATAGTTTGGGTGGGTGGTGGTTGGAGGTGGTTCGGGCGGATGACCTGGACTTGTTGATCAAGTGTCCACACCCATGAGGTTGCATTCTGTATGCAGTGCTGTGGTTTAGTGGTTTGCATACTACCCATGTTCACAGTGACAGCAGACAAAGAGCAGCCCCCTCTTATCACATATAATCTTATGAGTCTAGGGCTAGCACAGGGAGACCCACCCTCAAAAATACTCAATGTAAAATACCATCCAGCGAATATCCTGTCAGAAAATCCTCCCGGAAACCACCCGACAAAAATCCTCCTTGTAAACAAAAATCAAAAAGAAGAAGGGCTGATGAACCATGTGTAGGGAATGACAACTAATATTTGTGTTTGAAAAACTAAAATTAACTATTATTATTCTAGCGTCACAATTGTATTAGTTTTTCAAATAAATTCGAAATTCTGGTGAGACGGCTCGTCCAACTAATATTGTATAATATTTTTCAATATTGTTTATTCACTTATATAATATAACGTAGACGACCCCTGACCATGTGACCAATGAAATAACGCAAAAAAAATGCGCAATTGCGCAAAAACTGCGCGCTGCGCCCACAGGGGGTTGAAAATACTGCGCGCAACGCGCAGTGGGGCTCAAAATGCGTGCGCGAAATCGCGCTGCTGCGCGCGCTTTGTAGTACCCTGGGCAGGACATCTCTACCTGGCCATGCGATAACATTCTTTATTCATATAAATTATTAGTGACTACACTCAAAGATAAATGGTTAGATTCGTGTACATGTATCTATGCTTAGTTGATTATGTGAGAATGGTTGACTTAGTTGACCATGTGAGGATGGTTGACTTAGTTGACTGTGTGAGGGTGGTTGGCTTAGTTGACTACGTGTGTGTGGTTGGAAGACCCCCCCTGGAAGTTGGGGAGTGGGATTGTCTTGGGTCAACACTGGCCTGTGGCAATGTAATGTAATGTAATGTAATGTAAGGTTTGGTGTCGTAGTTTTTGGCGGAGCCCCCCTTCCTGGGGGGCGGGAGCCTCCAGGGTTACCCATTTGTCCGTTTGTGCGTCCAACTGGGTCCGACCAACAAAACATTGAAGCGTGACACGTTAGCCAACTGTCTCATAACTAACTGGCTTCGATCAGCTCCATTGTTGCCACCTGTCGTTCCGTTGCGAAGACACTCCGCCAATTTCGGTTGCGACGCTGCATAGGACTTGTTATGTAAAGTTTGCATAATAGTGGTGCTTGTGATGTATGTGTTTCCGTGTGTGTAGAGGTGGCTGTTAAAGTAAATTAAATGTTTGCATACTATTGTGCTTGTGATGTATGTATATATGTGCGTGTATCATTTAAGTAGTTGTTGATGAAGTAAATTAAAGTTTGCATAATAGTGGTGCTTGTGATGTATGTATTTCCGTGTGTGTATATCATTCTAGTAGTGGTTGGTGGAGTAAATTCAAGTTTGCACAGTCTTGGTGCTTGTGATACACGATTTTTTCTTTCTTGTGTGTTTATTGTAGAGGTGGTTGTTGAGGTAAATTAAATGTTTGCAGACTAGTGGTGTTTATGATGTATGTATTTACGTGTGTGAATCATTTCAGTAGTGGTTGGTGGAGTAAATATAAGTTTGCATACTAGTGGTGCTTGTGATATATGTATTTAGGTGTGCGTGTATCATTTTGAATAGTGGTTGGTGGAGTAAATTAAAGTGTGCATACTAGTGGTGCATGTGATACATGCATTTTTATTTGTTGTGTGTTTACTGTAGAGGTGGTCGATAAAGTAAATTAAATTTTTGCGTACTAGTTGTGCTTGCAATATATGTATATACGTGTGTGTATCATTTTTTAGTAGTGATTGCTGGAGTAAATATAAGTTTGTGTACTGGCTGGTGGTGCTAGTGATGTATGTATTTAAGTGTGCGTGAATCATTTTAGTGGTGGTTGGTGGAGTAAATTAAAGTTTGTATACTAGTGGTGCTTGTGATACACGATTTTTTCTTTCTTGTGTGTTTATTGTAGAGGTGGTTGTTGAAGTAAATGAAAGTTTGCAATCTAGTGATGTGTGTATATGTTGTGATGTGTGTATATGTTGTGATGTGTGTATGTTGTGATGTATGTATACATGTGTGTGTATCATTCTAGTAGTGGTTGGTGGAGTAAATTTAATGTTTGCATACTATTGTGCTTGTGATGTATGTATATATGTGCGTGTATCATTTTGAATAGTGGTTGGTGAATTAAATTAAAGTTTGCATACTAGTGGTGCTTTAATATATGGATTTCCCTGTGCCTATCATTTAAGTAGTTGTCGATTAACTACATTAAATTTTGTATAACCACCACTATCACCACCACTACCACCATAATGGTTGTGCTTGTGATATATATGGAATTAACTGTTTGTGTCATTGAGGTAGTTGTTGATGAATTAAACAAAAGGTTGCACACTAGTTGTGCTTGTGATAAATGGATATTTCGTATTTTGTGTATTTCAAAGAGTTAGGACCTCCTGCGAGACAGAGGGAGTTAAGGTGGGGGTTCAGGCTGGCAAGACCAGCAGTACAACAGCAAAATCATGAAATATCAATCATTAATAATAATTATAAAAACATTGATTATCACACTTACAACGTTTGTACACACAAAATGTTTGGCATGGTTGGTCAGTCAAGGCTGGATACATAGGCAGCGCTACTACACAAATCATGAGAATCCAACTCGTTTTTTATAATCTAGCCACACTCACTTACATACACATACCCTACCCACCCCAACCCACACCACCCTACCCTACCCACCCCACCTCACCCCACCCCACATTAATTTCGCTCCTACAGGCTCTGCACGGTTGGTCAGTCAAAGCTGGCTACATGGGCAGCGCCACAGCACAAATCATGATAATATATATCATGTTTATATTTAATAGGCAATCTACAAGCACACTTACATACACACTCATTTCCCCAACAGGCTCTCCACGGTTGGCCAGTCAAGGCTGGCTACATCAGCAGCACCACCACACAAAGCATGGGAATCCAACTCGTTTTTTTGATCTTGCCACACTCACTTACATACACATACCCCACCCCACCCCACCATTACCCCACCCCACCCCACCCCACCCCACCCCACATTCAGTTTTCTCCTACAGGCTCCGCCCGGTTGATCAGTCAAGGCTACATGGGCAGCGCCACAGCACAAATCATGATAATATATATCATGTTTATATTTAATAGGCAATCTACAAGCACACTTACATACACACTCATTGCCCCAACAGGCTCTCCATGGTTAGTCAGTCAAGGCTGGCTCCATCTGCAGCGCCACCACACCAAGCATAATAATCCAAATCGTATTTAAATGTTGCCACACTCACTTACATACACATACCCCACCAACCCCACCCCACCCCAACCCCACCCCACCCCACATCACCCCACATTCATTGCCCCAACAGGCTCTGCACGGTTGGTCAGTCAAGGCTGGCTACATAGGCAGCGCTACTACACAAATCATGAGAATCCAACTCGTTTTTTTCATTCTAGCCACACTCACTTACATACACATACCCCACCCCACCTTACCCCACCCCACCTTACCCCACCCCACCCCACCCCACCCCTACTCCGCCCCACCCCACCTCACCCCACATTCATGCCCCAACAGGCTCTGCACGGTTGGTCAGTCAAGGCTGGCTACATAGGCAGCGCTCTTACACAAATCATGAGAATCCAACTCGTTTTTTTTAATCTAGCCACACTCACTTACATACACACACCCCACCCCACCTTACCCTACCCCACCCCACCCCTACTCCACCCAGGCTCTCCACGGTTGGTCAGTCAAGGCTGGCTACATCGGCAGTGCTACTACCCAAATCCCTTTTCTTAAGGGTCAGACCTCCTCCACCGTCGACATCACCCTGGATGAGGTACTGCTTACCGTAGTGCCTGATCTTACAAACCTCCACACTGCCAGCCCCACACCAGAGTGGTCTAAGGATGAAGTACCTGCAGCTCCGCCTCCGCCCAGGTTCAACATGTCAGACCTGGGGCTCGGCTACTGCCAGGTTGGCGTAGCTGAAGGCATCAAGCGAATAGCCACTGGTTTGCGTGAGCTGGTGCGGCGGCTTAGACTGACAGCAACCAATGTCACGCTTCGTATCGAGCTTCCCTTGACAGACCTGAAGCATATGGGCCACAGGTATGGCATCTTGGCTGGGTTGGGTTGGGTTGGGCCGAACCTTGCTTGGTTGGGTTGACTTGGGTTGGGCTGAATCTTGCTTGGCTGCGTTGGTTTGGGTTGGATTGACTTTGCATCGAGCTTCCCTTGACAGACCTGAAGCATATGGGCCACAGGTATGAACATCTTGGCTTGGCTGGGTTGGGTTGAGCTGAACCTTGCTTGGCTGGGTTGGGTTGGGTTGCCTTGGGTTGGGTTGAATCTTGCTTGGCTTGGTTGGGTTAGGTTGACTTTGCATCGAGCTTCCCTTGACAGACCTGAAGCATATGGGTCACAGGTATGAACATCTTGCTTGCTTCGGTTGGATTGGTTTGCCTTGGGTTGGGCTGTATCTTGCTTGGCTGGGTTGGGTTGGGCTTGGTTGAGCTGGGCTGAGTTGAGTTGGGCTGAATCTTGCTTGACTGGGTTGGGCCGGGCTGTGCTGAGCTGGGCTAAGTTGGGCTGGGCTGAATCTTGCTTGGCTTGGCTGGGTTGGGTTGGGCTGGGCTGAATCTTTCTATACTTGGCTTGGCTGGGTTGGGTTGGGTTGGGCTGAATCTTGATAAGCTTGGCTGGGTTGGGTTGGGTTGGGTTGGGCTGAATCTTGATAAGCTTGGCTGGGTTGGGTTGGGTTGGGTTGGGCTGAATCTTGCTAGGCTTGGCTGGGTTGGGTTGACTAGGGTTAAGTCGGGTTGACTTGGGTTGAAATGGGTTGGGCTGAATCTTGCTAGGCTTGGCTGGGTTGGGTTGGGTTGGGCTGAATCTTGAAAAGCCTGACTGGGTTGGGCTGGCTAGGGTTGACTTGGGTTGGGCTGAATCTTGCTTGGCTGGGTTGAGTTGGTTGAGTTTGGGTGGACTGCTGGGCCTACCTGAAGCATACTGGCCACAGGTACGCTCATATTGCTTTGCTGGGTTGGTTTGAGTGGAGTGGATTGGAGTGGACCGGACTGGGATGGGGTGTTCCCCCCCCCCCCCCCCCCCCCCCCCCCCCCCCTACAACCACCCACCCACCTCCCCCCCTCTCAACAGCTATGCTAGATCCCCCACATCCGATGAGGTCGGCATCATCAGCATCAAGCTAGGACGCTTTGAATACCAAGACCTTGGAGTGGCTGCCAACTCTACCGCTACCGCTGCTGCCACCGCCGCTGCCGCTGCGGCGGTAGCTACTGGCATCCGAGGTGGGGGGGGGCTGGGTGGTGCCCCCGCCTCTGGCGACGTTCCCACCCCGGGGGACTCTCTCAAAGGCGTTGAGCTGCGCGGGATATCCGTCGCCTGCCGCGTGGGGAGGTCAGTGTTGCGCTCCGAGGATGGGGGGGGGGCCTGCCCAGGCCCCCCCATAGAGCTGGGGGTGGACGAGGGGGGCCCGCTGGGACCCCGGGCCCTAGCTCTAGGTATTCAAGCAAGCGAGAAGGACGGGACAACTTTCAAGCCGGGTGCATCGCCTGCACCAAATAGCACTCCACCCCCACCACTTCTGTTGCATGGGAACTCCACGCAGGTAGGTAGGGCAGGTATGGGCAGGTAGGGGCAGGTAGGCCAGGTAGGCCAGGTAGGGACAGATAGACCAGGTAGGGCCAAGTAGGGTAAGTAAAGGCAGGTAGGGCAGGTAGGGGCAGGTTGGCGAAGTAGGGCAAACCTTTTTTTTCCATTTCAGAAAGGGGGTTTTCTTATAGCGATCAGGGATTTGGTGTCTTTCAAGGTTGGGCTCCTGGTAGCGATTTGGGTACGCGGCCCGGGGGGGGTGGGGGGCGGGGCCCCGGGGCGGGGCCGGGATTCGAGTCTCATGTTAGAAGAAGGTTTGGCCAAAACAGGGATCCAGGTAGCAATCGCTACTGGTGGCTGAGAAAAAAACCACGAGGTAGGAGGAAGGTGGTCAGCACTTAGCTGGTCAGCTCCTCTTTTTCGAAACCGCCTCAGCCCTAAACCTCAACTCTATAACTACCTAAACCCTAGATCCTTAACAACCGAAGGCACCTAAGCCCTAGACCACCTAAACCCAAGTGCTGACCAGCTTAGTGCCGACCAGCTCTCCCCTACTCTCCACGCTCCCCCCCTACTCTACCCTAAGTGCCGACCTGCTCCCCCCCTACTCTCCGCTCTCCCCCCTACTACACCCTAAGTGCTGACCAGCTCCCCCCTACTCTTCCTTCTTTCCCCCAGCCCCCCCCCCCTTATTCCCCCCTTTAGTGCCGACCTGCTCCACCCTACTCTCCACTCTCCCCCCTACTACCCCTAAGTGCTGACCAGCTCCCCCCTACTCTTCCTTCTTTCCCCCTGCTCCCCCCTTATTCCCCCTTTAGTGCCGACCTGCTCCCCCCTACTCTCCACTCTCCCCCCTACTACACCCTAAGTGCTGACCAGCTCCCCCCTACTCTTCCTTCTTTCCCCCAGCTCCCCCCTTATTCCCCCCTTTAGTGCCGACCTGCTCCACCCTACTCTCCACTCTCCCCCCTACTACACCCTAAGTGCTGACCAGCTCCCCCCTACTCTTTCTTCTTTCCCCCAGCTCCCCCCTTATTCCCCCCTTTAGTGCCAACCTGCTCCACCCTACTCTCCACTCTCCCCCCTACTACCCCTAAGTGCTGACCAGCTCCCCCCTACTCTTCCTTCTTCCCCCCTACTCCCCCCTTATTCCCCCCCAAGTGCCGACCTGCTCCCCCCTACTCTTCACTCTCCCCCCTACTGCCCCCTAAGTGCTGACCAGCTCCCCCTTACTCTCCGTGCTCCCCCCTAATCCCCCCTAAGTGCCGACCTGCTCCCCCCTACTCCCCCCTAAGTGCTGACCAGCCCCCCCCCACTCTTCTTTCTTCCCCCCTACTTCCCCCTAATCCCCCGTACTCTCCATGCAGGGGGGCATTGACGTGAGCGCCACCATGCGACTCTCCTGGGTGGGTGATGCCTTCAAAGCAGCTACCGCCAACATGCCTAAACCGAACCCAACAGCCCCCACCCCGCCCAGAACCCCCCTCCGCCCTCCGCCCCCCAAGCTAGGCATCATCTCTATCAACATACAGTGCCTAGGAGAGTGCCGAATCAACGCTCATCCCACCCACCTGGCATGTGTTGAGGTCCTCACTACCACCCTCAAGCAACTGGAAGCCTTACGCCCTCCTCCCCCTCCTCCGCCCACCTACAGCCCCTCAGTCCTCGGCCTGGCCCCTGACACAGCACCCAACAGCGGGCCCGCAGGTATTGTATGTATAATTTATGTATGTATGTGTGCATGCATGGATGGATGGATGCATGTATGTATGTGTGCATGCATGCATGGATGGATGGATGCATGTATGTATGTATGTGTGCATGCATGGATGGATGGATGCATGTATGTATGTGTGCATGCATGGATGGATGGATGCATGGATGCATGGATGTGTGTATGTGTGCATGCAACTCTCTCACTACCACCACCACCACCACTCTCACTACTACCACCGCCACCACTCTCTCACCAACACCACATCACCCAACAACGGGCCCACATGTATTGTTGCCGCACTCTTCACCCCCCCCCCCCCCCCCCCCTACCCCCCAGGTGGAGCTGGTGGCGTCACCAACAAGGGGCTAAAACGGGGAAAACCTCGTCACCTTCTCATATGTGTATGTTCTTACAGTCCAGATGTAGTCAACTAGGCTAAAGGGACTTACCCATCCATGAAATCAGGAGGGGCTAAAACGAAAACAACTGAGGAACTGAACCCCAAACATTCCCAAACCCCAAACAATCCCAACCCCAAACAATTATTTTTTCGACGGGGCCCTGAGTTCGTGCTGATTCCATTTTGCGAGTACAATTTAATCACCAGCATTTATCTGAATACTTAGGGATCCACGCTTGTTTATAGCAACGGATGAAAACAAATTTGAAGGTCAGGGCCACCTGCAATGCCGTGCCCTCCCCAGCAACAAGGCCAACCTTAAGTCGCACCAGGCCAGAAAGCAGTACATGGCAGCCAAGGCGTCCAAGTCTGGCTTTTCCCCCCCCTCTAGGTTCATCAAGCCACTGCCTGGTTTTCGGCCAAAGCTCCAATCAGTATTGGGGCCAAATATCAGGAGCCTGGCCATAAGCGCCAATGTAGCTGAACTGCAACTGGATCAGGCTAGACAAATACTGTACTTTATGCGGGTGTCGGATGGATTGAGGGGTGTTTCACTGCCTGAGGCCCTTTCGGCCCCACGCCGTTGTATCTCATGAGACTCCTCTGACTGATGTTATTTATGAACTACACTTCGTAAAAAGTGGAACTACAGATGAAATTCACTAGTTGCATCCTACCTCTTATTACCGGACACACTTTCGTGTGTATATGTGTGTGTGTGTGTGTGTGGGGGGGGGGGGGGGGGCAGGGGTCGCTTATATATAAGCCAAACCACGTTTTTAAGATGGCCAACTGATAGAGCTCGACGTGAGGGTCAGTATACACCTAACTTTCATGACACGATTATTATTGGTGAGGAAGATATTGGCCTTTTAAGCCCAAGGGGGGGGGGGGGAAGGGCACAAAAAAACTTCATGGCGTGAGTTGTCAAAAATAACTTCTTGATGGCCCCCTGCAAAAACCAATCAAAAATCAATAAAAACTCCGATTATGCAGGTGGAGCTGGCGGTGTCCTCGACGCACACATGGCTGACTCTTTCTACCGCGCTCAACAGTCCATCAAAAATCAATCAAAAATCAATCAAAAATCAATAAAAACTCCGATTATGCAGGTGGAGCCTGCGGTGTACCCAACGCACACATGGCTGACTCTTTCTACCGCGCTCAACAGTCCATCAAAAATCAATCAAAAACCAATCAAACATAAAAAAAAACTCCGATTATGCAGGTGGAGCCGGCGGTGTATCCAACGCACACATGGCTGACTCTTTCTGCAGAGCTCAAAAATCCATCAAAATTAAAAATCAATCAAAAATGTGACTCTGCAGGTGGAGCTGGCGGTGTCCCAAACACAAACATGGCTAACTCATTCTACGGCGCTCAAAAATCCATCAAAATCAAAAATCTATAAAACATCTATCAAAACCAATCAAAAATCAATTAAAAATCAATCAAAAATCAATCAAAAATCCGACTCAGCAGGTGGAGCTGGCGATTTCCTCAACGCACACATGGCTGACTCTTTCTACCGCGCTCAAAAATCCATGGAAAATAAATCAAAAACCAAAAAAATATAAAAACTCCGATTATGCAGGTGGAGCTGGCGGTGTCCCCAATGCACACATGGCTGACTCTTTCTACAGAGCTCAACAGTCCATCAAAATCAAAAATCAATCAAAAATGTGACTCTGCAGGTGGAGCTGGCGGTGTCCCCAACACACACATGGCTAACTCATTCTACGGCGCTCAAAAATCCATCAAAATCAAAAATCTATAAAACATCTATCAAAACCAATAAAAAAACAATTAAAAAACAATCAAAAATCAATCAAAAATCCGACTCAGCAGGTGGAGCTGGCGATTTCCCCAACGCACACATGGCTGACCCTTTCTACCGCGCTCAAAAATCCATGTAAAATAAATCAAAAACCAAATAAATAAAACAACTCCGATTATGCAGGTGGAGCTGGCAGTGTCCCCAATTCACAAATGGCTGACTCTTTCTTCAGAGCTCAAAAATCCATCAAATCCAAAAGCAATCAAAAATTTGACTCTGCAGGTGGAGCCGGCAGTTTGCCCTACACACACATGGCTGACTCATTCTACGGCGCTCAGGCTGCTGGGAGCGGGGGGGCTTGGGGGCTTGCTTCCTCCTTCATGCACGACCTGCTAGAGCCGGAGTGTGAGAGTCTGGTGTATATGTCGGTGGGCCCCCAGGTGGTGACGGAATCAATGCTGGGAGGTGAGTGTGTTTTGGTGCAAGGTCAGGGAAAGGGGAGCTGTCTAGCAGCTGCTACTTCTAGCTAAAAACAGTGTGTGGGGAGAGTGTGGTGTATATGTCGGTGCGGCCCCAGGTGGTGACGGAGTCCATGCGGGGAGGTGAGTGTGTTTTGGTGCAAGGGCAGGGAAGGGGAGCTGTCTAGCAGCTGCTACTTCTAGCTAAAAACAGTGTGTGGGGAGAGTGTGGTGTATATGTCGGTGGGGCCCCAAGTGGTGACAGAGTCCATGCGGGGAGGTGAGTGTGTTTTGGTGCAACGTCAGGGCAAGGGGAGCTGTCTAGCATTTCGGTTTGGGGTTTGGGGCATTTAGGGTTCAGGGTTCCGGGATGCAGCTGATACTAGTAGCTTAAAAAAGAAACAGTGCGTTTGACAGTGTGGTGTATATGTCGGTGGGCTCCCAGGTGGTGGCGGAGTCCATGCGGGGAGGTGAGTGTGTTTTGGTGCAGTCATGTATGGTGCTTGCTCGCTGTATTTATTTCATTGCGCCATGGCGGTTAACCCACCATGTGCCTACCCTGCTAATGCACCCGGCTTTTTGCCTTATGTATAGTCAGTCATGTATGATGCTTGCTTGTCGTCGTATTTATTTCATTGGGCAAGGACGGTTAACCCACCATGTGCCTACCCTGCTAATACAGCCTGCTCTCTGCCCTCTGCCCTCTTCATAGTTAGACATGTATGCTGCTTGCTCGTTGTTTTATTGAGTCCATTGAGCCATGACTGTTAACCCACCATGTGCCTACCCTGCTAATACACCCTGCTGTCTGCCCTCTGCCCTCTTCATAGTTAGACATGTATGCTGCTTGCTCGTTGTTTGATTGAGTCCATTGAGCCATGACTGTTAACCAACCATGGCCCTACCCTGCTAATGCACCCTGCCCTCTGCATAGTCAGTCATGTATGGTGCTTGCTCGTTGTATATATTTCATTGCGCAATGATGTTTAACCCAACATGTGCCTACCCTGCTAATGCACCCCGCTTTCTGCCCTCTGCATAGTCAGTCATGTACGATACTTGCTCGTTGTTTTTATTCCATTGGGCAATGACAACTAAACCACCATGGTCCTACCCTGCTAATGCACCCTGCCCTGTTCCCTCTGCAGAATCAGTCATGTACGACGCCAGCAGTGCAAACAACTCTTTCTGGGCCTCTCCTGCTGACATGGCAGCCGCCCGCGCGCAAGTAGCCGCTGAAAAGAAATCGAATGTTTCTTCTTCCCTGGTCGATTTGGCCGCAAGCAACTGTTCCGATTCGTTTTATGATGCACACTCTGTGGCCGGCAGTTCCATGGCCAGCAGTCTGATGCACTCCCACTTTGCGCCTCAGCACCACCAGGCAGCTGGCAAGAGCATGGCCTGGGAGGGAGTGGACCAGCTAGGGCCAGCACACAGCAAGGTGCAAGGGCATAGCAAGGCAGCAGACCACCACCAGACAGCGCAGGTATGCATGCATGTATGTTGTTACAGCAGAAACCAGTAACACTACCAGACCTAGTTGATACCCCCCCCCCCCCCCCCCATGTGGTGGTGGTGGTTGTGGTGTGTGGGGGTGTAGGTGTGTGTGTGTGTGGGGGGGGGGGGGGTAGGTGTGTGCGTAGAGGGGGGGCAGCAGACCACCACCAGACAGCGCAGGTATGCATGCATGTATGTTGTTACAGCAGACCAGTAACACTACCAGACCTAGTTGATACCCCCCCCCCCCCCCCCCCCCCCCCATGTGGTGGTGGTTGTGGTGTGTGTGTGTGTGTGGTGGGGGGGGGGGGGGTAGGTGTGTGCGTAGAGGGGGGGCAGCAGACCACCACCAGACAGCGCAGGTATGCATGCATGTATGTTGTTACAGCAGACCAGTAACACTACCAGACCTAGTTGATACCCCCCCCCCCCCCCCCCCCCCATGTGGTGGTGGTTGTGGTGTGTGGGGGTGTAGGAGTGAGGAGTGAGGAGTGTGTGTGGAGTGAGGAGTGAGGAGTGTGGAGTGAGGAGTGAGGAGTGAGTGAGGAGTGAGGTGAGGAGTGAGGAGTGTAGTGTGGAGTGAGGAGTGTGAGGGTGTGGAGTGAGGAGTGAGGGGTGTAGGGAGTGTGGAGGTGTGGAGTGTGGAGTGTGGAGTGGGAGTGTGGATGTGGAGGGAGTGTGGAGTGAGGAGTGAGGAGTGTGGAGTTAAGGAGTGAGGAGTGTGGAGTGAGGAGTGTGGAGTGAGGAGTGAGGAGTGAGGAGTGAGGAGTGAGGAGTGAGGAGTGAGGAGTGAGGAGTGAGGAGTGAGGAGTTGTGTGAACGTGAGGAGTGAGGAGTGAGGAGTGAGGAGTGAGGAGTGAGGAGTGAGGAGTGTGAGGAGTGTGGAGTGTGGAGTGAGGAGTGTGGAGTGTGGAGTGTGGAGTGTGGAGTGTGGAGTGTGGAGTGTGGAGTGTGGAGTGAGGAGTGTGGAGTGTGGAGTGAGGAGTGTGGAGTGTGGAGTGTGGAGTGTGGAGTGAGGAGTGTGGAGTGTTGGAGTGAGGAGTGGGAGTGAGGAGTGTGGAGTGTGGAGTGTGGAGTGTGGAGTGTGGAGTGAGGAGTGAGGAGTGAGGAGTGTGGAGTGTGGAGTGAGGAGTGAGGAGTGAGGAGTGAGGAGTGAGGAGTGTGGAGTGAGGAGTGAGGAGTGTGGAGTGAGGAGTGTGGAGTGTGGAGTGAGGAGTGAGGAGTGAGGAGTGTGGAGTGAGGAGTGGGGAGTGAGGAGTGGAGGTGTGGAGTGAGAGTGAGGAGTGAGGTGGAGGAGGTGGAGTGTGGAGTGAGGAGTGAGGAGTGAGGAGTGAGGAGTGAGGGAGTGTGGAGTGTGGAGTGAGGAGTAGAGTGTGGAGTGAGGAGTGAGGAGTGAGGAGTGCGGAGTGTGGAGTGAGGAGTGTGGGTGAGGATTGAGAGTGAGGAGTGAGGAGTGAGGAGTGCGGAGTGAGGAGTGAGGAGTGTGGTGAGGCGTGAGGAGTGAGGAGTGAGGGAGTGAGGAGTGTGGAGTGAGGAGAAGGAGTGAGAGTGAGGAGGTGGAGTGAGGCGTGAGGAGTGTGGAGTGTGGAGTGAGGAGTGTGGGAGTGAGGAGTGAGGGAGTGAGGAGTGAGTAGCGGAGGAGTGGAGGAGTGTGCGAAGGTGGAGTGGGGAGGGTGGGGAGGGTGGATGTGGGTGAGGGTGGGGAGTGAGGGAGGGTGTGTGGCGTTGGGGGTGGGGAGGGTGTGTGTGGAGTGTGGAGTGGGGAGTGTGGCAGTGGAGGGTAGGGAGGATGAGGGAGTGAACAGCAGTGAGGTAGGGAGGAGGGTGTGTGGAGGGAGTAGTGACGGAGGGTGGAGTGTGTGGAGGAGGATGGTGGGGGTGGGGGTGAATTCGGGCGGTGGATGGGGGGGTTGGGGGTGGCCCAGATTGTGCTCTGTTGGTTATGACCTGGTTGGGGAGCGTTGGTTTTTGTGGGGGGACTGTTCTGGGCGGTCGGGACAGGCTCGTTGTGGGGTGGGGGTGGGGCTGTGGGGTGGGGGGGAGGAAGGGGTATGTGCGTGCTTTTTGAGCCCCACTGCGCGTTGCACGCAGTTTTTTCACCCCCCTGTGGGCGCAGCGCACAGTTTTTGCGCTTTTTGCACTACAAAGCACTGACCTATTTGACGTTTGGGCGCTTTAAGCGCTGACCAATTTGACAAAATGTAGTACCCTGGTATGCAAGCATTCCGGTTCGAAGGGGACAGTGCTTTTTTTCAAATCTGAAAGTGGTTTTTCCTAGCTTCATGGTTTTAGGCCTCCTCCAGGGACAGTTTTTGTAGTGCTTTCTATAGCTTTCTGTAGCTTTTTAGGGCCATAAAAGGCCTTCAACAAAAATTGTTAGCTTTATTATAGCAATAATTTTGCTACAATGGGGTCAAAACTAGCGATTGCTATATATAGCGAAAATAAAAATCCCTGGATGGGGGATGGGGGAGGTCAGGTGGGCACTTATGAGCAGGGTACGTTATATAATATTAGTGAATACATAATATTATATATACTATATTATATTAGTCGGACGAGCCGTCAAACCAGAATTTTGAATGTATTTGGAAAACAAATATGATTGTGACACTATACTAGTATGAGTTTATATTAGTTTTTCAAATACATTCAAAATTCGGGTTTGACGGCTCGTCCGACTAATATAATATAATATATATAATATTATGTATTCACTAATATTAGTTTTTCAAACACTTATATGAGTTGCCGTCTGCTGCTTATGAGTGGGGGTAAGAATCCTCATGGAACTGGAAGTGTGGGGCCCAGGGTACTTACTGGCGCGCTGCCTTTTTGAGCCCCACTGCGCGTTTCGCGCAGTTGTTTGCAACCCCCTGTGGGGGCAGCAAGCAATTTTTGTGATTTTTGCACTACCAAGTGCAGTTTCTTTTTTTCAAGTGCGCTAAAGCGCTGGCCAATTTGGTCAATGGAAGTACCCTGGTGGGGCCTACGTCAACCACGTGAGGAAGCATACCTGATTTCCGTCATTTTTAGTCAATTTCAGTAATAAAAAAAACTATTTTTATTTTTAGGTTTCTTATTCCGGCAATTTGGGCCAAAACGGGGTTTCGTATTCCGATCGGAATGTATTCCGGAAAATAATATCCCGGAGTGTGGGGCCTACCTCAACCTACCTCAACCTAGCGGGGCCTACCTCAACCTGCGTAAACCACGGGAGGAAGCATACCTGAGAAGTTGTTAGGAGGGAGGTGTCGGGAAAATATATTCCTCCATGTATAGATTCCTCGTGGACCTTAATATATGATATGCATATGTGAAACAATTTTAAAACACTTTTTATAGAGGGCAGTGCCTTGAATAAATTGCCTTCAAATAGTTTAATACAAAAAGATTGACTTCATATATATATTTGTATAGCCTAATAGAGGATGCTTGGCAAAATAAGCTTGGATTAAGAGTTTGCTTTCGAGTGAATTGAGACCTACCTCATAAAAATGTATGTTGTCACAGCAGACAACACTACCAGACCTCATTGATACAAGCACCTTGGGCGCATACCTGCTTGGTGCATTCTGCTTGTTGCACTGGGTTATCGTGCTTGCAACTTGACACCTAAATGTATGTTGTTACAGCAGACAACACTACCAGACCTCATTGATACAAGCACCTTGGGCGCATACCTGCTATGTGCGTTCTGCTAGTTGCACTGGGTTATTGTGCTTGCAACTTGACACCTAAATGTATGTTGTCACAGCAGACAACACTACCAGACCAAACTGATACGAGCACCTTGGGCGCATACCTGCTATGTGCATTCTGCTAGTTGCACTGGGTTATTGTGCTTGCAACTTGACACCTAAATGTATGTTGTCACAGCAGACAACACTACCAGACCTCACTGATACGAGCACCTTGCTTGGGCACATACCTGCTTGGTGCATTCTGCTTGTTGCACTGGGTTATCTTGCTTGTAACTTGACACCGAAATGTATGTTGTTGCAGTCCTGGGGTAGCTAAACAGGCTGAAGGGACTTGCCCGACCATGATTGCAGGAGGGGATAGACAGGCACAAGCACTGATGAGCTGAAACCCAAACAAACTTTCTACCAACTGAGGCCCGGAGTTCGTGCTACACTAATAAATTAATTATGTGATTGATTGTGCGGTGCAGGACGACCAGCAGTTGCAGCAACAGCAGATGGGGCATGGGGCTGTTGAGGGTAATGGTCATTACACTGGAAGAGCCGATGCAAACTCCAGTCAGTCAAACCACACATTAGGAAGTGTCCCTGATAGAACAGCTGGGAGTGCAGGGGATACCCCTGTTAGCCCCCCAGCACCCTTTTGGTCTTTCACCCCTCAAGCCGCCCCCGAAATCCCCCCTCCTCCACCCCTCCCGCCAGCCGCGCCTATCCCCTCGCCACCACCAGTATACAAGTACTGCCTGGATGTACGCATGCCTGTTTTGGCGCTGACTCTAGACTACCCAGACCCCTCAGCCTGCAGCACCAACCCAGGCAGCCATGCTCCCAGCACTAAGAAATCGGGATCAACCCAAGCCATCAACCCAGCACCAGCACTAAGAAACCAGACCCCCCATGCTTCCGCCCCTCAGCTTCCCTCCTCCTCCTCTACCTCCTCTCGCACCCCCCTGGCTCCCAGCCTAGGCCCCCCTCCTCCGTCGCAAAGCCTCAACCAGCTTCTGGTCCACTGCAGTCTCCTGCATATATCAGCCACATCAGGAGGGGGCGCAGCCCCCACCTCTGGTGGAGCCCCAGGGGGGCGGGGGGCGGGTGGGGGGGGGGACCTATAACAACCCTGTTTCGCCCCTCAGCCCCCTGCCACCCCAGCACCCACCGTGAGGGCCTCTCTAAGGGTCCCCCTGGGGCCACTCCAAGCACGGACCGCTGCCCCTCCCCGGGGGGCCCTTGCGTACCGCCTTGAGGCACACAAAGGCGAGCTTTAGGTGTGCGCTTGCTGTAGTTTTGTGTCATGGTTGTCGGTAGTTTTTTCTTCTTTTTTTTTTTTTTTTTGTTGTTTTTTTCTTTTGTTTTCATAGCCCCCCTTTTACTCTGTCTCTTCCTGAGTACCTTGTTTTCGTCCCCTCTTCTTTTTGCGTCTCTTTTTTTGTCTTTTTTTCTCCCTTTATTATCCTCCAACTCCTTTTCCTTCTTTTTTTTATTTTTCTTTATGTGTTTTTTGTTTGTGCGTGCGTTCTTCTTTTCGCTCGCTTTTTTGTCTTTGCCCCGCCCTTCTTTAGGTTTTACTCTCTAGCTTTTCGCTTTCGATATTTCTTCCTGATGACCACCCGCTCTCCTTACTATCCTCCCTGCTTCTTTGTTGTCTTGCTGTTTGGATTTTTTTTCTTTTCCTTTTGTTATTTGTGTTCTATCGCATGTACTCTATTTAGTATGTTTTTTTTTGTTCGCGTAATCACCTGCCCTTTGTCCGGGTTTGTCCTTCTTTTGTTGTCTGTGTGTTTTCTGCTTTTCTTTGGTCTTATTTGTTTTCTTGTCCCTGCACCTTATACCACCTTGTCGCAAAGTCCCCCCAGTCTTCTTTTCGTATTTAACAGATTATAATCAACGCCAATATAGACAGATACTATTATAGCTCATTCATATCACACGTCTATATGCTCCCACCACTTCAGTAGACACACCACGCTGGATTCAGGTGTAGTACCTACTACTATCACATTCCTGTGTAGCTACTCGCCCTTGAGCTTTATTGGCTGAATGATGCCACTAACACTTGCTCGGTTGAGGCTAACTAGTGTGTGAGACCTACCTTTATCTCGACTGGTCACGTGGTGTGTTTTTTTTTTCTTGCGGCCCACACCATTGGAGGTTATAGATCTAGCGTCGCGGCAATTTAATGCATTGCTCCATAAGCATATTGATAGTGGCTATTGGGTCCCCCCCCCCCCCCCCCCCCCCCCCCCACCTACCCACACACACACACCGCCACCCACCCTTTAGCCTATTTGGCTTACCCCTGGACTGCGCAAATACCATCCACAAAGTTGAGCATTATTAGTTCGTGTGTTTGAGACCCCCCCAGTCCTTTGCCTTGCTTTGTAAATTGCGCCCTCCTGCCTGAGGGATTGGCATGATCGTCTTTCACTCTTCCGTCCAATCTACAGTTGTCCCCCCCTGCCTTGGGCTTGTGATCTGTCATCTCCTCTAGAGCTCATCTCTGGATTACGCACCAGGGGGAGCTGCCTAGAAGCGCTAGATCTACGCTCGTAGTCGAAACAGGGAGACGGTATTGTGCGTTCTTTCAAGCGTCTACTCTGGGAAGTGTCTGTGTGTAGTGCTTGTTCACTAGTAAGTAGCTGATAACTGTCCATGCTTTCTTTGTGTACTGTTGATTCAGGCACTATCGTGACTGCAGTGCTTATGACTGAGCTGCTACTGTCGTACCTTGAAAACAAAAGTACCATCCCTACCCCCATGCCTGTGATCAACGCACCGGGATGCTGTACCTCTACGCCACAGCTAGTAGTTCTCGTTAGCT
Organism: Chlamydomonas sp. ICE-L; assembly: GCA_013435795.1. NCBI lineage: Eukaryota > Viridiplantae > Chlorophyta > Chlorophyceae > Chlamydomonadales > Chlamydomonadaceae > Chlamydomonas > Chlamydomonas sp. ICE-L. The sequence goes on along the minus strand of JACBWV010000364.1, from coordinate 20,578,875 downwards.
GAAAACAAAGTACATTATGCCTGTCCCCGATCCACGCACCAACGTCGGCCCAAGCTGTCCTTGAATCGTCCAGTATCGTTATTCCTCTGAAAAGCCTCCCCTACAATCTCTGCCGGCGATTACCAGCGCCTGTCATTTTCTATTTCTCTCCATTTATATCATGACTGTAGCACCCCACACCATCTCCCATAGTCTTTTCCCAACATTTGGGGGTTCAGTTTTATTTTTAAACCCCTCTTTCTTCTTCCTTATTTCCTCTTTCTTCATCTTATCTATCATGGTGGACGTCAAGTCACTTCCGCCTATTTGCTTTATGGAATTTTTCCCTCTGACCACGTTTTGACCAAAATTGGTCCGGAGAGAGATCATACCTAAACAAAACAGGTTTTGTTTGTTTACTGATGTTATTAGTTGACTGAAATGACCCAATATCGACTTGTTCTTAAAAAGCGTTGGTACAAAGGCCGCCCCCCCCCCCACACCCCCTCCCCACAACAACTCCAAACACAACCACCAGCACCCGCCCACCCCCCCCCAACACGCTCCTAACGCCACACCGCCGGGTTGAGGTCGGAAAACAGGAGATTTATCCCCAAATGAATAAGGAATAAGCTGTGTCCCTCTTTTTCTTTTAGGTGCTGAAAAAAATATCCGGCTTGGTTGGTCAAGTACTTCAAGCCGATTGCAGGGGGGTCGTTCCGCTATATTTAGCTACGCCAGTGTTTGGCCCCGAGGGTGGCCATAAGTATAACGTTTGCAAAAAAAACGGAGATGAATCAACCCAACAAAAAGCCAGTCAGCCTCCCCTTTCTTTCCTGACCCTGCCTACCTCCCTCCATCACCTCCCCTTAATTCCCCCCCTCTCCTTTTCTCACCCCATTCACTCTACCCGTAACTTAACAGAAGCGATGGGCCTGCCTGCGAAACCCGCCCCAGTTCTTCCCTTGCCCCGTTATCAACAATCTCCATATTTCCCCCCCCCACTCATGATCCATCCATCCACACCTGTTTCGACTCTTACATACAGGATCGAGCACCGTCCCCCCCACACCTTTCGGCCCCCCTGACTTCAGCCGTTATTGCTGTGCTACATCGCCCTTGGCCACCACACAATCAGCCATCCCCACTATCATCCCCCCCCATACCATCCCCATCCCCTCAACCAATGTGATATAACTGGCCCATGTTGTTTTCGTCCTTCTCGCATCGCCAGGCCCACAATATCCAGCCGAACAGCGCACCCCGACCCTCATCATCCATTGTGCCACCCTCCACTTAAACTACTCCATTCACTATCCTCTCTAACACAGGACGAGAGCATTGGTGGCCCCTATTCAGCCTTGCGTAAGACTCTGCGGTTTCAGACTCCCCCCTCACCCCACCCTCATGCCTCCACCCCTCCCCGACCGGCATAACACGCTGTTCGGCCGTAAGCCCCTCAACTGGCCCCACCCCCCGTTGACCCAAGACCCTGCTGACTTCCCTATCCACTCAGGGGGTGAAGGTAGTGGCCTAAGCCCCCAGCCTGCCCTCCATGTTCATCTCGACTGCGCCCCGGTCTTGACGTGGCTTTCCGCGGCCATGCTACACCGCTTGTCCGCATGCGTACAGCTTTACCAAGGGGCTATTAACCCTCCCGATACCGCTGATTCGCCCACCATCACTGCAGGCACTGATGCTGCTGACAGCACCCGTAGCACAGCTTCGGTAGCTGCCAGGGTTGGCCATGGTGGTGGTGGTCATGGTGGTGCTGGTCATGGTGGTGTTGGTGGTGGTGGCCATGGTGGTGGTGGCCATGTAGGGCCTACCTCTACAGCGACTGCCAAGGATCAGGCCGGGGGAGCAGCCCAGGGAGCGGAGATGCAGGCTGTGGGGCAGCTAGGGCTGACGGCATCAATACCCCGCCTCTGTGTTATGCTGTTGCCCGACACAAGCTCGTGGGCTCCAATGGATGGAAAGCCAGACTCAGCAAATCTATTCGCAGGTGGGTATATATAAGCTGCATGCATACATATACACTGCTTATACATTCGCATGTGGGTTTATATACACATATACATTACATACATCTACATATAAATCACATATTCATGGGGGTTTATATATATATACGTTGCATATGTTGTATGCATACATCTACACTACATATGCATTCACAGGTAGGTGTATCTAAGCTGTATGCATACATCTACATTACATATGCATGTGCATGTGGGTATACCTATATATACATTACATCTACACTACATATGCATTCATATGTTGGTATATCTAAGCTGTATGCATACATCTACACTACATGTGCATGTGCATGTGGGTATACCTATATACACATTACATCTACACTACATATGTATTTGCATGTGGGTATACCTATATACACATTACATCTACACTACATATGTATTTGCATGTGGGTATACCTAAATACACATTACATCTACACTACATATGCATTTGCATGTGCATGTGGGTATACCTATATACACATTACATCTACACTACATATGCATGTGCATGTGGGTATACCTATATATACATTACATCTACACTACATATGTATTTGCATGTGGGTATACCTATATACACATTAAATCTACACTACATATGCATTTGCATGTGGGTATACCTATATACACATTACATCTACACTACATATGTATTTGCATGTGGGTATACCTATATATACATTAAATATGCATTCATGTGTAGGTATATCTAAGCTGTATGCATACATAAACATTCGCAGGTGGGAATATATATATATAAATTAGACATGTACATATACATATACATATACATATACCGTATGCATAGGTATGTATTTGTATGCACTTTCATGCATGCATATACATATACTAGACATATACATATACCGTATGCGTATGTATGTATATGTACGCACTTCCATGCATGTTGTTAAACAGGATCTCAGGGTGTTAAGCACCTGTTCAAAAACTACTTGTTTATCCAATGCAGTTTTTTTTTAATCTGAAAGTGGGGTTTTCCTAGCTTTTTGGTTTTGGGCCTCCTCCAGGGACAGCGTTGTTGTGTTTTCTATAACTTTTAATAGCTTTTTATAGCTTTTTAGAGCCACTTAAGGCAAACAAAAATGGTTATTTTTTAATAACGATACTTTTGCTTAAACGGGGTCAAAACTAGATAGCTATATGTAGCGGGAAAAAATCCCTGATCCAATGGGGTTCATACATTACATTAAATACACACCCTGCAGGTCACTGTGTTGGTGCTCTGGACATCCTCTCCCAGATATCTTACCAGCCGATCTCTCCACCACCACCACCACCACCACCTCTACCACAACAACAACCACCACAACCACCAGCACCACAGCGACAATAGACAGGGAGACAGCTTACATCAGTAACAGGATTGAGGATTTTATTAAACACACACACTGCAGGTCTCTGTGTTGGAGCTCTGGACATCATCTCCCCGCCAACTAGGAACCCCATGTTAAAGCAGCCAAGCACTTTGTGCCTGGGGCAGGCCCAAGCAGGCCCCCCTTTAATCAGCGTCACCCCAGGGGGCAGGGACGGTATGAGCTCAGGCATTGAGATCGCTGCTAGCAGTGTCAATCTATTTCTCATGCCGCCTAAGGGTGCAACTGCCAAGCCAAGCCAACCCAGCTCACACCTGGCCTCCACCAAGAGCGAGAGGCCAAGCCGATCAGGGTCGTCAGGCTCAGGGGGGCTTAGCGCTGGCAGTACGGCGGATGCGCTGGCTAGTTCAGCAGCCCCCCGCTGTGTGCTGAGACTGGAGCCCCTACCACCCCCATCGCCGAGCTACGTGCTGGGTCGCGGCTCTGCTGTGTCCGATAACAGCAAAGGAAATGGCAGCGAGAGTGCTGACGCCACTGCGGGGCTGGGGCTGTTTATTCAGTTTGACATACAGTCTGGTGCTCGGGGGATCCCAGGCCTTAACTCAGAGGCATGGGAGCAGGCGTGTGTGCATTCTAAGGATCAGTGGGCTGGGGAGAGCGAGGGTGCAACGTGGGGGGATGGGGAAGGCGCTCAGGCGGCGGCTGACTTCCAAGGCAGATGCATCAGGTGAGAAGATGGACAACTACATATATATATGCATGAATGTAATACACAAATTATATATGTATATATATATATATATATATATATATATATAAAGAAATCATGGTCGTGGTCGCGGTCGTGGTCGTGGTCGTGGTGGTGTCATCATCGCGTACCCACGTGCCACGGGCGTGCGAAGTGTAACCGACTTGCAACCGACTTTCCGTACACCCAAGTCTTCGCCCAGTGATTTCAATTGCCGAAACAGCAGATGCGCTAAGCTATGCGCGCGCGCTCATTTCATGTCCACAACTGCCTCCCATACTGCGACTGCAATGAATTGCAATGAAATGAGTGAGGAGATCCTCTCCTCGGAGGTCATTTGCTGACACTCAGATCGCTTTGCACGGTGCTCGGAATAATGGTTTTCAGTGTATTGCTTTACGGAGCGACCTGCGGCTCATGCTCTAGAACTTTCACTTCGGCTCATGATTCGGCTGGCCCTTGACTTTCACTTGGCTCACGCATGCGCACTTCTTTCTTCATCTCAGCATTGCATTTGTCATCGCATTATGCTATCACATAGCCTGAGTCGCTATTACATCGCCTGATTCTTGATTGGAGGTAGTTGACTTCCATTCTCCAGCCTTTCTGCAGGCTCTATTGATAAATTCATCTTGCTGCGAGCTTAGACACAGGCGCAGCTCATGGTATCTCTGCACGATCTAAGTCCCTGCAACCCTGTGACGTTCTTCCGACGTCCAACTTCCTTCTTGCTGCGTGCTCCTTGCACCGCGTGCAATACCTCTTCAAGATCTTCCCCCCAACCCCACACCACTCACACCCTGCAACGATAAGGTTATTTTCGCGCTGAGCTGTAGCGAGTGCGTGACAGAGTTGACCGAGCGAAGGCCCTTTCGGGAAACAGCTTGCACGCCCAACTAGGTATCTATGCGCGAAGAGGAAGCTACAGGTAAGCCCCTCTGCTCTCGCACAATTCCGATCTTTCAAGCTGAGTCTGAAACTGCGCAGACGTTCGTTTGCAATTTCCAAAAGTCTTCGCATTTCCGCGTCGTCTGACGAAACGTCTCAACGTCTGCGCGATTTCGAACTCAGCTGGAAACATCATAATCGCTTCTGTTAAACCCATCTGCTAAAGTGGCCGAGAGAAGATCAGATTAATGGGAACGGAGAAGCAGGGAAGTGCGTGTGTGTTGGCGGGTAAAGGGGTGAGGCAAATTTGAGATTGGGCCTGAATAGAGGTTTGGGCAGAGTGGGGACTGTGTGTGTGGGGGGGGGGGGGGGGGGGGGGGGGGGGGGGGGGGGGGGGGCAGATGCGTCAGCATTTGAGGTGGGGGAAACATGATGACTGTGTTTATGAGAGGGGTGGAGGTGAGGACATATGTGTAGCCCATTCTGTAACCCAGCCCCACGGGCACCCTATTATGATTGGGGTGGGGGTGATGTGTGTCTGTGTGGCCACCGGCCACACGGGCTACCGTACTAGTATATATATATATATATATATATGTATTTGGGGATTATAAGGACCAGTGGGCTGGGGAGAGCGAGGGTGCATCGTGGGGGATGGGGAAGGCGTGCAGGCGGCTGCAGACTTCCAGGGAAGATGCATCAGGTGAGGGGATGGGTTACTACAAGATATAAACATGAAATAAATATAATAATGAAATAGATATAATAATGAAATAAATATAATAATGAAATATATGTAATAATGAAGTAGATATACTAATGAAATAAATATAATAATGAAATAAATAAAATATATATAACAAGATACAGGGGATGCATCAGGTGAGGGCATGGTTTACTACATGATATATCTATGCATGCATATAATCATGGAATAAGTATCCCTGACCATCTACCACCCGCCCCCTTGTCCATCAGCCACCCACCATCCACCACCCACCATCCACCACCGACCACCCACCCCCTTGTCCACCCAACACCCGCGACCCACCCCCTGACCACCCAACACCCACCCCAATCTGTGCCACCCACCCCATGAACACCCACCACCCACCCCCTTGTCCATCGCCACCTAGGTCCTCACCCCTATCTGTGCATGCGCACATCCCTAACGTATATGCTGCCCTGTCACAACAAGACATGGCATCCTTGTCGCTCCTGGCCAAGGGCTGGTCTGCAGAGGAGTCTGCATCTCAAGCCAAGCCACATGCTGCAACACCCCTTCCCTCCCTCCCACCACTTTCCTCCTCTGGTCCCCTGCCCACCTCTTCGTCCTTAGCCCCCCCCGCTGTGCCCAAGCGGCCCTCTCAAATCTCCCTCCTGATCAGTGCCAAGCTGCACTGTAGCCTGCTACACTCCGAAACCATACCCTCAAGCCAAGCCAAGCAAAGGACTGCTGCGGAGAGCCTCCAGCGCAGCAGCCCCTCGACCAGCGCCCCCTCTCCCTCCCCTTCCCAATCCCCCTCCCACCCCCCTGCACCTGGGCTAGGCCCCCCTAATTCATCCTCCCACCCCCTGGGACCAGGACGAGCCCCCCCTAATTCATCCTCCCCTTGCCCCCCACCTCCTGAGAACCCTACACCTTCCGTAGTGAAAGCAGAGTCTCTATTTGACCTTGATGTAGACTCGATCGTGCTCTTCCACGCTGCCAACCTGAGTGGTGTGGCAGGGGCCTCCACATCCTCCCTGCATGCCACTGGAGTACGCCTCATACGTACTGCCTGCTCTCCTTCCACTGCCCTGTCTGAGCTGCTGGTCCCCTCCCAGCAGCGACAGCGGCGTCAGCAGGAGGGCGCTCAGGGGGGCCCCGCCCAACGCCAGGGCTGGCAGCCGTACTGCCTGCTGTACTCCGCTGCTGACAAGCCTGCAGACTCATCATCAGCCATCGAGCTGTTTGCCGCCTCTCGTCCCCTGCCCTCCCCTCAGGGAGGGCAGGACCCCCCTGCGTCCAATGGCCCCCCCAGCAGCAGTACAGCCAAGACCAACGGCAGTACAGCCCCCTATGAGGCCCCCCCTTGGGTGGGGGGGCACGCCAGAGGAGCGAATAATAGCGGTACACATGGTAGTACCACCAGGTCCAGTGAGCGCAGTGGTGGAGAAGCTGGCAAGAAGGTAGCTGAGGAGAAGCTGGCGGCTCATGGGGGCTACATGTCTACCCGACAGGCTGGCAGCAGCGGAGGCCAGCCCACAGAACAGCTAGTGTCGCTACTTGTGCGAGGCCTCACATTATCAACTGATCACGGCTGCCTAACGATGGACTGGATATCCCAGCTCATAGCCATGCTCCACTCCCCCACCGAGCCACCAGCTAGCGCCGACACAGACCCCCCTGCAGGGGACGCCCCCCGAGCTGCTCAGTCGAACTCAACCGTGACCCCAGCCTGCTCCGAAACCAGCCCACTCCAACCACCAGAATCTGGAGAACCAGGATCCTGGGCAGCAGTAACCCCAAATGCTGCCAGCCTGTCGGGTAGACCTGCCAGCCTGTCGGGTAGACCTGCCAGCCTGTCGGGTAGACCTGCCAGCCTGTCGGGTAGTGCCGCTCCCCCCCCTCCAAAATGTGTGGTGGTCATCAGCCTCCATAATGTGGCCGTGCGTCATGAGCCCCTGCCCTACCCGCGCAAGCATCAGCTGGCCTTGGGCACCAACGCCATACCGGCGCCCCCCCCTGGGCAACACAGCCCACGGGTATGTATGTACTACTTCTAACATGAATGGACACTACCAACAACATCAATACCACCACTACTACTACCATTAGTACCACCACCACTACCACCATCAGTACCCCCACCGCCACTTTCACCACCACTACCACCAACAGTACCACCACCACTACCACCAACAGTACCCCCACGGCCACCACCACTACAACCAACAGCACCACCACAACTACCACCAACCACTCCTACCACCAACAGTACCCTCACCCCCACTTCCATCCCCACTTCCACTACCACTACCACTACCACTACCACTACCACTACCACTACCACTACCACCAACAGTACCACCACCACTACCACCACCACTACCCGTGGCAGTGGTGCTGCTGGTCATCCTTTTTAAGGGCTGCTATTTATTTATGCGTTTATGCATTTATGCATTTATTTAATTATGTATTTTTTATTTGTGTATTGTTTTTATTCCTCTCCTCAGGTGAGCCCCGTGACAGTGGTGCTGCTGGTTGTCCTTTTTAAGGCGTACTGCGTGTTTATTTATTTAGTTATTTATTTATTTATTTATTCAGTCCTCTCCTCAGGCAAGCCCTGGGCAGTGGTGCTACTAGTCATCATTTTTAAGGCGTACTGTTTACTAATTAATTAATTCATTTATTCCTCTCCACAGGTAAGCCCCGTAGCAGTGGTGCTGCTGGTCATCCTCTTTTAAGGCGTACTATTTATTTATTTATTTATTCTATATTTATTTGTTTGTTTATTATGCATTTATTAATTTATGCATTCCTCTCATCAGGTAAGCCCCGTGGCCGTGGTGCTGCTGGTCATCCATTTAAAGGCGTACTATTTATTTATGTATTCATGTATTTGTTTATTATGCATATATTCCGATACCATGGGCAGTGCTGGACTTTCTATAGCTCTTGGCATCCTCCTGATTTATTTATTTATTCATGTATTCCTTTCCTCAGGTAAGCCCCGTGGCCGTGGTGCTGTTGGTCGGAGCCACCCGGCTGCAGTTCCTTGGAGATGAAGGCGCATGCAACGAGCACGAGCTTGCGCTGCACTCTCTGGGCTTGCACCTGGCCCTGGCAGACAGCCGGGGACCAGGGTGGGGTCCCGGGGACGCCCAAGACGTGGGTGTCTGTAACCTGCAGGTACGCTTCACTCCTGGCTATTTCAGCTTATTTGGGCTATATCAGGCTATATCAGGCTATATTAGGCTATTTCAGGTTATTTCGGGCTGTATCAGGCTATGTCAGGCTACTTAAGGCTCTTTCAGGCCCTTTTAGACTATTACGGGCTTTTTCAGGCTCTTTCAGGCTATTATGGATATTTCCGGCTCTTTCAGGCTATATATAAGGCTTGTTCAGGCTTTAACTAGCACTAATTACGGAATCCCTTTTAGCGCATGCAACGAGCATGAGCTTGCGCTGCACTCTCTGGGCTTGCACCTGGCCCTGGCAGACAGCCAGGGACCAGGGTGGGGTCCAGGGGACGCCCAAGACGTGGGTGTCTGTAACCTGCAGGTACGCTTCACCCCTGGCTATTTCAGCTTATTTGGGCTATGTCAGGCTATATCAGGCTATGTCAGGCTTCTACAGGCTCTTTCATAATATTATGGGCTCTTTCCGGCTCTTTCAGGCTATATAACGCTTTTTCAGGCTTTAACTAGCACTAATTAGACTATTACGGGCTTTTTCAGGCTCTTTCAGGCTATTATGGATATTTCCGGCTCTTTCAGGCTATATATAAGGCTTGTTCAGGCTTTAACTAGCACTAATTACGGAATCCCTTTTAGCGCATGCAACGAGCATGAGCTTGCGCTGCACTCTCTGGGCTTGCACCTGGCCCTGGCAGACAGCCAGGGACCAGGGTGGGGTCCAGGGGACGCCCAAGACGTGGGTGTCTGTAACCTGCAGGTACGCTTTACCCCTGGCTATTTCAGCTTATATGGGCTATTTCAGGCTATTTCAGGTTATTTCAGGCTATGTCAGGCTATTTCAGCTTATTTGGGCTATTTCAGGCTATTTCAGGTTATGTCAGGCTATTTCAGCTTATTTGGGCTATGTCAGGCTACTTAAGGCTCTTTCAGGCTCTTTCTGGCTATTTCATGCTAGTTTGGGTTATAATTCGCTATTTCAGGCTAATTAGCGCTAATTACAGAATCCCTTATTGTGCAAGCACCAAGAATTAACCTGTGCTGCACTCTCTGGGCTTGTGCCCAAGATGTGGGTGTCTGTAAGCAGCAGGTACGCTTGACAGGGCTCTTTATTTCCGCTCTGTATAGCGATCGCTAGTTTTGGCGAAATCATCGCGCTATAAAAACGAAAAAAATGTTTCGCCCTAAAAAGCTACAAAAGCTATAAAAGCACTCTAACCCTGTCCCTGAAGGCGGCCTAAAATCATAGAGCTACAAAAAACCCACTTCCAGATTTTTTAAAAGAAGCCCTGTGCTTAACCCCTGGCTATGCATGTATTTATTATGTCCTATGTAGGCTTGATTCCTGCATATTGATGTATGTGTAAAAGCATTTATTTATCATATATTTGTTTATTACCGGTATGTTTTATGTACGCTTGGTTCCTGCATATGTACAGGGATCGTCAATATGATATCATATGATATCATATGATGCCGGCTGTCTGACTAGGTAACTTTGGCCTGGGGCATCATATCATTTGATTTTGTGTATGATATCATTTGATATCATACTCGTCTTAGGTCAACATCATATGATTTGCCGTTCCCTACATATGTATGTACGCGTGTATGCATATGTTCATAAAATTGTTTGTACCGTTATTTACAGAGTTTTATTTTTCCGTTACATGTACCGATCGCTACTTTTGACCCTGTTTTGCCCCCCCCACCCTCCCCACCCACCCGAAAAAGGCCCTAAATGACCCTACAAGCTATGAAATGCTATGCAAAGCTGGAAAACACTGTCCCTAAAGGAGGCCTAAACCATAAAGCCACGACTAGAAAAAACCAACTTAGAGATTTTTAAAAACAAAAAGGGTTCTTAATTACCCTGTCTAATTTTCTTTATTACTTACTAAATAAAGAAAGATTTTAAAAAACAACTTTGAGATTTAAAAAAACAAAAAGGGTCTTTATTACCCTGTCAGTATTTCCCATCAAAGATCATGACCCCGTCCGTCCATCCATCCATCCACCCATCTATCCATCCATCCATGCATCCATGCATCCATCCATCCACCCATCCATCCATGCATCCATGCATCCATCCATCCACCCATCCATCCATGCATTCTTCCATCCATCCACCCATCCATGCATCCATCCATCCATCCATCCATCCATGCATCCATGCATCCATGCATCCATCCATCCACCCATCCATGCATCCATCCATGCATCCATCCATCCATGCATCCATCCATCCATGCATCCTTCCATCCATCCACCCACCCATCCATGCATCCATCCATCCACCCATCCATGCATCCATCCATCCATGCATCCATCCATCCATGCATCCATCCATCCATGCATCCATCCATCCATCCATCCATCCATCCATGCATCCTTCCATTCATCCACCCACCCATCCATGCAAGCATCCATCCATCCATCCATCCATCCATCTATCCACCCATGCATCCATCCATGCATCCATCCATCCATCCATCCACCCATCCATCCATGCATCCTTCCATCCATCCATCCACCCACCCATCCATGCATCCATCCATCCATCCACCCATCCATCCATCCATCCACCCATCCATGCATCCATGCATCCATCCATCCATCAATCCATCAATCCATCCATCCACCCATCCATCCATCCACCCATCTATCCATCCATCCATGCATCCATCCATCCATCCATCCATCCATGCATCCTTCCATCCATCCATCCATCCACCCACCCATCCATGCAAGCATCCTTCCACCCATCCATCCATCCATACAGCCAGCCATACAGCCATCCACCCAGCCATACAGCCATACAGCCATACAGCCATCATATGTTTACAGTCCAGGAGTAGCCAGCTAGACTCAAGGGACTAAACAGATCAGTACATACATACATCAGTCACCCATACACCCATACACAGCCAGGCTGCTGGCTACCACTGCGTACTGCAAGAGCCTGCACTACACCTGCGCATCACTCCATCAGCTGTTTGTCACTAACCAGGCGTAGCCAGCTAGATGCAAGGGAATAAACACATCAGTACATACACACATCAGTCACCCCTACACCCATACCCACACAGGCTGCTGGCTACCCCCCCCACACACACCACCACCACCACCATTACACACACACAAACACACACGCATCCCCTCCCCTCACACCCATACACCCATACACACCCAGGCTGCTGACTAACACTGTGTACTGCACTGAACTTATATATACATAAGAGCCTGCAGTCACCCCTACCCACATGCACCCACACCCAAACACAAACAAACACAAACACCACCCCCACCACCACCACCACACACACACACACACACACAGACACACACACCACCCCATCCTCCCACCCACCCACCCACCCCTCACACCTCCGCACACACACAAATCCCCTCCCCTCCCCCCACCCCACCCTCACACACACACACCCATACCCACGCAGGCTGCTGGCTACCACTGTGTACTGCAAGAGCCTGCACTACACTTGCGCATCACCCCCTCTGCTGTATGCCCATGCGGTCGAACACGCTGTGAACGGATAGGCCACAGGCTGTTGGAGGTAGAGGTGACAAATAGGAATCTTAGTGGGGCTCTGAACCAAGAGTCGGCTGCGCTGCTGGTGCAGTTGGTGGCGCAGGTGTGTAAGCTATGTGTGTGTGTAAACTATATATATACAGGGGGGGGGATTACTTACCTCACACCACACGCCCATACCAGCACAAAATAATATTAGTGGCGCTCTGAACCAAGAGTCGGCTGCGCTGCTGGTGCAGTTGGTGGCTCAGGTGTGTAGTGAGTTGTCATGTGTGGAGGTGTGGGTGTCGGTGTGTGTGTGTGTGTGCTGGTGTGAGTGTTTTTGCCACAAGCTGTTGGAGGTGGAGGTGACCAATAGGCATTTTAGTGGGGCTCTGAACCAAGAGTCGGCGGCCCTGCTGGTGCAGTCCGTGGCTCAGGTGTGTAGTGCAGAGTTATAATGCGTAGAGGTGTGGGTGTCGGTGTGCGTGCTGGTGTGAGTGTTTTTGCCACAGCCTGGTGGAGGTGGAGGTGACCAACAGACATTTTAGTGGCGCTCTGAACCAAGAGTCGGCGGCCCTGCTGGTGCAGTTGGTGGCTCAGGTGTGTAAACTATATATATATGAACAGGTGGGTGGGTGGGTGTGTGTGGGGGGGAGTGCAGAGTTACACACCCACACCAACATAAAACAATCTTGGTGGCGCTCTGAACCAAGAGTCGGCGGCGCTGCTGGTGCAGTTGGTGGCTCAGGTGTGTAAACTATATATATATGTATATATGCGTGGACGCAGGTGTATGCTGGCTTCACAATACTTACTTGCGTTTCCCCCTCCGCACACCTAACCCCACACCTAACCCCACAACCACCACCACCATCAACGCCCACACCACCACGTTTCTCTTCACAGATTACAGCCTTCATGCCCCAGCCCACCCAGCCTCCGCGCAAGCCAAGGGAGAAAGAGAGCCCCGAATCGGGCAGTGAGACAGCTGGGGCCAACAGTGGCCAGCAAGCCGGAGCAAGGGCAGGTGGCGTAGCATCCAAAGACGGCGAGGGCATTCTTTCACACATTAGGGAAGACGAGTTTTCGAGTGTGAGGATAAGCAACCCTCAGCCAGGCGTAGACTCTGTCTCAGGCTCTGCTATGGCAGATGGGGATTGGTGAGTACCTGTGTGTTTTGGGGTGGGTTCCTGGGTGTTGTGGTAGTATTGAGTGCTCGGGGTAAAACAAATCGCTGTTGTCGACAGCAATCTGTTCAACGATAGGGATGATGAGTTTTTGAGTGTGAAGATAAGCAACCTTCAGCCAGGCGTGGACTCTGTCTCAGGCTCTGCTATGGCGGATGGGGATTGGTGAGTACCTGCGTGTTGTGGTAGTATTGACTGGTGGAGGTAAAACAATATATATATATATATATATATATATGTATGTAGACATGTACCTGTATGTAGACATGTAGACATGTACCTGTACCTGTATGTCTACATATATATATATACATACATATGTAGACATACAGGGACTTCACGCAATTTTTTTGTTCCTCGTTTCATAGGGGGGCGGGGGGCACGGACAATTGTAGTACTCCTGGGGCCTGCTGTACTGTACTGTAAGCCTAATGGTAGGGCTGCGTGCAAATTCCGTATCTCACCATCTGCGCCCTTTGCTTCGCTTCTCCTGCCATTTGCTTCTCCGCGACCTTCACACACAGCCCTACCTTTCACGTTCACGTACCGCAATTGTCTCGCTGTCGTGGTCTGCTTTCCGTATCACGCCTGAAACGAACATTCAATCATTCGTCCACTTCGTTCGTTTTCTCGCCAAATAAACAAAAATAGCTGAAAATGATAATATACAACCTCCTGCTTCTTGATGCTACCATACTACCGCACGACCAACAACTTTTGAATGACAGAAGGGCAGCGTACTCGGCCACTCAGCGCGCAAGGCGCGCTCTTCAGAGTTCAGACCAACGAGAAAAGGAGCCATGCAAACCAGCGTCGGCGTTGAGCAGATGCTGCTAACCCACAGCAGCGCGCGACTTACAACCAGGCCAGGCGGGGAGCTCATGCAACCAGTCCTGAAAATCAACGCCAGGTTAATAATCAGACAAGACGTGAACCTCATGCTGCGAGGCAGGCAGCCGCACGCAATTCGCAATATATCATCCTCTGCATCAACGTCATGCCATCGCATTGTCTGGTCGGCAGGCAATTATTGTGAGAAACTTTTGAATTTCTTCAGACCTCCACTGGCATTACCTACCCTACGCGATATGGCCCTTGCACCCCTCATCCAATATCTTTTCATTGTTGCAAGCATTGATACATCGGTTGCTTAGCATGTTGCGATATAAGACTGGCTAATCTTTCCTGGTCAAAACAACAGCTGCAGACCCAACTATGTTCTGCGCAAAGAAGAAGCTGCAAGTAAGTCGCTTTGTGATTGCGCACGCCCAGCTTTCGCAAGCTATTGGCAGGTTGGATCCGCAGCCTGCTCTATATCCACTTCGTATTTCTGCATGATCTAGGCCAACAGCTGGAGTGGAAGGGATGAGGTAGGGAGAAGGGGACAACACATGCGTGCTGGTGGTTGGGGAAAGAGGGGGGGGGGGGGGGGGGGGGGGGGGGGTCGAGGGTGGCCCACCATGGGTGGAAATGACTGGGGTGAGGGGAGGGGGGAGAAAGAGAGAGAGTGTAGATGGGGTGGGAGGGGGGAAGAGGGGGCATTTGGGTGGTGTGGAGATGGCTGGGGGGTAGGGGGGTATATTGGGGTGGTGTGGAGATGACTGGGGGTTAGGTGGGGTGCAAGGGGGATAGACAGAGTGTGTGTCAAGGGGGTGGGAATGGGGGACAGGAAGATTTAGGGGGAATTAGGGATCATGTAGGTCCTGGGGGCTGGGGGTTGGGGGGTATATTTATGGTAGGGAATGGAGGGGGGCATGTGTTTGATATTTTGCAAAGGGGGAAATATCTTGACTGTGTGCATTTGAGTAAGGGGGGGGGAGGGTGTACGTTCAAGGGCGTTGCACATTATGTAATCCAAGACAGAACAGGACCCAGGACCTGGGGGGGGGGGGGGGGGGGCCTCTGGCCACACGGGCGATGTACTAGTATATATATAGATAGATAGATATAGATATATATATCAAAAATAAGAATTCGGATTAGCGGTGTCCCTCAGCAGATTAGGCAGCAGTAGAAGCAGTGCGGGGTATACCACCCACACTATACATACATGCGTGCATGTGTACCGTGCATGGTGCAGATACAATGGAAATACAAAAAACTTGCTACATATATAATATCAATGCTGATTATCCATTATAACAGACCAGGCCTGGCAGCAGTGTCCCTCAGCAGTTGAAGCAGTACAAGTAGTGCTGTCTATAACACACACTATACATACACGCGTATATGTGTGCTGTGCATGGTGCAGATAAAATATAAATACAAAAATGCATGAGATATATAATAACAATGCTGATCATCTAAAGGTTTGGACCTGGCCTGGCAACGGTGTCCCTCAGTAGAAGCAGTACTGAGTATACCACACACACTACGGTATACATACACGCGCATATGTATGCTGTGCATGGTGCAGATAAAATATAAATACAAAAATACATGAGACATAATAACAATGCTGATCAGCTACAGGTTTGGACCTGGCCTGGCAGTGGTGTCCCTCAGTAGATTATGCAGGAGTAGAAAGCAGTACAGAGTATAACACACACACTATACATACACGTGTATATGTGTGCCGTGCATGGTGCACATAGAATGTACATACAAACATACATTATGTAGTAATAGTATTATCAATGCTGATTATCTGCAGGTACGGACCAGGCCTGGCAGCTGTGTCCCTCAGCAGACTAGGAAGCAGTAGAAGCAGTACGGAGCTGAAGTCTCTGGAGCTGCTGGAGTCTGGTGGAGCTGATTGCTTGCCACATCCTGAGCAGGTGTGCAATATTTGTATTGATTTATTTTACCGATATTTTGCTATTACACTAACTGGCATCCTGAAACTGGCTGGGGGGAGGTGTGTGTGTGGGGTGGGGTGGGGGGGGGGGGGGGGCAGTAGAACTATGGAGCTGAAGTCTCTGGAGCTGCTGGAGTCTGGTGGAGCTGATTGCATGCCACATCCTGAACAGGTGTGCAATATTTGTATTGTTCTATTTTACCTGTATTTTGCTATTACACTAACTGGCATCCTGAGACTGGCTAGGGGAAGGTGTGTGTGGGGGGGGTGGGGGGGGAATGGGGTTTGGGTGTGAGCAGTAGAACTATGGAGCTGAAGTCTCTGGAGCTACTTGAGTCTGGTGGACCTGATGGCTTGCCACACCCTGAGCAGGTGTGCAGCAGTTGTTTTTCTTTCTTTTAATATTCAAGCGATGGTACAGCGATATATCAATATATCGCTGTACCATCGCTTAAATATTAAAAATATATTGATATTACACTGACAGACTGACTGACTGTCTGACTTACTAACTGACTGACTGACAGACTGACTGTCTTTCTAACACTGACTAACTGACTTACTGAATGACTGACTGACTGTCTTTCTAACTGACTGACTGACTGACTGACTGACTGACTGACAATGACTGACTGTCTTTCTAACTGACTTACTGACTGACTGACAGACTGACTGTCTTTCTAACTGTCTGACTTACTGACTGACTGACTGTCTTTCTAACTGACTTACTGACTGACAGACTGACTGTCTTTCTAACTGACTGTCTGACTTACTGACTGACTGACAGACTGACTGTCTTTCTAACTGACTGTCTGACTTCCTGACTGACTGACTGACAGACTGGCTGTCTTTCTGACTGACTGACTTACTGACTGACTGACAGACTGACTGTCTTTCTAACTGACTGTCTGACGTACTGACTGACAGACTGACTGTCTTTCTAACTGACTGTCTGACGTACTGACTGACAGACTGACTGTCTTTCTAACTGACTGTCTGACTTCCTGACTGACTGACTGACTGACAACTGAGCAGGTGGGGGATAGGGTGGGGGGTTGGGAGGTGGGGTAGGGGGCTGGGTGAGAGGAAAGGAAAGCTGGCTGAGGTCATCCAAGTCGCGTTCACTGGCATTACAGGCATTGCTGCAAGAGGGGTGGTTGGGTGTGCGTGTGTGGTGGTGGTGTGTGGTGGTGTGTGTGTGTGGGGGGGGGGGGGGGGGGCATGTCTGACTAGTTTAGCCAGACCCTGGCGCTGCCATGCAGGGACTGAATGGCGACGTGTCGTTGAAACAAAAGAGTGCAGTCAGGCGATCCATCGGAGTCAAGTTCACTGGCATTACTGGCATTGCTGCGAGAGGGGGGTGGGGGGACAATGAAGAATGGGGTGGGGGCTGGGGGGACAATTAAGAATGCTGATGAGAGCATGTGCGTGGGGGGGAGATGGGGTGGAACGTGGGGGAGGGGGGGGGGGGGGGGGGGGGGGGGGCTGAGCAGGAAGGAAAGCTGGCTGAGGTCATCCAAGTCAAGTTCACTGGCATTACTGGCATTGCAGTGAGAGAGGGGAGGGTTGGGGTGGGGCGACCTGAGCAGGTGAGCCATTGGTGATGCTTTTCCTCCAGAGCCTTGATTTTATGCTAACTGATTTATTAACTGATCGACTGACTGATTGCCAAACAGACAAGCAAACAAACGCCTGACCAATTGAATGACAGACAACTAACCAATCAAGCACACTCGGTCCGAAACAGGTGCAGACAATAGAGAATGCTGATGGATCATGTGCGTGCTGATAGAAGACTTCTTCCAGCTAGGGGTGAATCAAAGAATGAATGAAGTAGACAAGCAAACAAACAAACCCAGTCCAATCAGGCAACTGAATAGGCAACCAACTAATCAAGCACACTCGGTCCCAAACAGGTGCAGACCATAGAGAATGCTGGTGGGAGCATGTGCGTGCTGATTGAGGACTTCTTACAGCTAGCGGTGGAGCAAAGAATGATTGGAATAGACAAACAAACAAACAAACTCCTGTCCAATCAGACAAGCAAACAGACAACCAACCAATCAAACAAACTCTGTCCAAAACAGTTGTAGACAATAAAGAATGCAGATGAGAGCATGTGCGTGCTCATTGAGGACTTTCTCCAGCCACCTGTGAAGCAAAGAATGAATGAAAGAATGAAACTAACTAACTAACAAACAACCCCCTGTCCAAACAAAAAACGTAACATACAATTAAACAGTCAACCAAACAGTGAAGCAAACTCTGTCTCAAACAGGTGCAGACAATAGAGAATGCTGATGGGAGCATGTGCGTACTGATAGAAGACTTCTTCCAGCCAGCAGTGAAGCAAGATGAAGACGAGTGGCTGTCGAGTTCTGAAGAAGAGCCATCAATCAAAGAGGTGGGTATGGGTTTAAACCTCTCTACCACCACCACTACCATCAACACGCACACGAACACCACCACTACCCCTACCACCGACACACACACACCTGGCAGCAGTGAAGCAAGATGAAGACGAGTGGCTGTCGAGTTCTGAAGAGGAGCCATCAATCAAAGAGGTGGGTCTAGGGCTCTAGGCGTACTGTGCACCACGTGTGGAAAGGGCCACGTTTGAATTACACAATTGGGTGAGGGTGGGCGTGGGGGTGTAGGTGGGGACAATGGGTTGGGGCTTACCAAGTGCACCAAGTGTGGAAAGGGCCACGCTTGAATTACACAATTGGGTGAGGGTGGGGGTGTAGGTGGGGACAATGGGTTGGGGCTTACTAAGTGCACCAAGTGTGGCCAGGGCCACGTTTGAATGACAAAATGGGGTGCGGGTGGGTGTGGGGGTGTAGGTGGGGACGATGGGTTTGGTCATACCAAGTGCACCAAGTGTGGAAAGGGCCACGTTTTAATTACACAATTGGGTGAGGGTGGGTGTGGGGGTGTAGGCGGGGACAATGGGTTTGGTCATACCAAGTGCACTAAGTGTGGCCAAAGCCACGTTTGACTTGCACAAAGGGTGGGTGTGGGGGTGAAGGTGAAGGTGGGGACAATGGGATTGGTCAGACAAATTGCACCAAGTGTGGCCAAAGCCACGTTTGACTTGCACAAAGGGTGAGGGTGGGGGTGGGGGTGAAGGTGAAGGTGGGGACAATGGGTTTGGTCTGACCGAGTGCACCAAGTGTGGCCAAAGCCACGTTTGACTTGCACAAAGGGTGAGGGTGTGGAGGTGGGAATAATTCACAAAAAAGAACATACGCACACATTAACGGAAGGCAAAAGCAAACAAAGCTAATCCAAGTTGGCCCTTCACACACCCCACCCCCCCGCAGGACAAGCATCTGCGCATGTCCGATGAAGGCGTTGGTCTATGGTACTCCAGCCCTTCAAAGTCCACCCCTACCCCTCCCGTGCTGAAAGATGACCACTACAAGCTGGCAGATGGCACATGTGCGCCTGGAAGCCTCCCCCCCATGATCTCCTTCAACAAAATGTTCAGCTCACCTAACAAAAAACAAAGAAACCCACCCCACCCCACGCCACCTCTACCCACCCCACCCTACCCCACCTCACCCCACCCCACCCCACCCCACCTCTACCCACCCACCCCCCACCTCACCTCACCCCCCCACACCCCCCACCCCACCCCACCTATACCCACCCCACTCCACCTCACCTCACCTTACCCCATCCCACCCCACCTCACCCCACCCCATCCCACCCCACCCCACCCCCCCGCAGGACAAGCATCTGCGCATGTCCGATGAAGGTGTAGGTCAATGGTACTCCAGCCCTTCCAAGTCCACCCCTACCCCTCCCGTGCTGAAAGATGACCACTACAAGCTGGCAGATGGCACATCCGCGCCTGGAAGCCTCCCCCCCATGATCTCATTCAACCAGATGTTCAGCTCGCCTAACGGGCCTCGAAGCGCTCGGAGGACTGGACCTTCGGGCGGGCAGGCGGCTGCTCCCTCCATGTCATGGACTAGCATTGCGCAGGACCGGGGAACCATTAGCTGTGCAGCTGCCGCCGCCAATGCAGCCGACGTCAATGGGTCTGAACCTGGTTCTGAAGCTAGGTCTAGACCTGTGTGTGGAAGTGGGTCCACCAATGGGCCTGGGCCTGCTTCTGTATCAGGGTCTGGACCTGGGTGCCACCCTGGACTTGGGCCTGGGTCTGCAAATGGGTCTGGACCTGGGTCAGGCCCTGTGCTTGCATCTGGATTGGGCGGTGAAGGTGAAGGAGATGCTCAGGCTGTAGCAGCACCTGGACCTGGATCTAGATCTGGTGCTGGTGCTAGATCTCGATATGATGATAAATCTAGATCTGATCTTGGAGGTCGATCTGGATCTGGAGCCCAAGCCGGGGCCAGTCAGTCAGGTGGACCCTTAGCTGGAGCCTGCAGGGGTGCCGTTGAAGCAGAGGGAGTTGGCGTGGCACCAGCTTGTGGGGCGTCAGATAGTGGAGTTAGTAATGCAGCTGATCATGGGGATGCCGGCCAGATGGTGGGCGCGGGTGGCAAGAAGTCTGACCCAGAGACGAGCACAAACCCTCAGACAAATGCTGGCTCTAGTCCTGGTGCTAGGGCTGATGCTTTTGCTAGTGCTTTTGCTGGTGCAGGTGCTGATGGCAGCGAAAGGGTGGAGGAAATGAGTGATGATGATGGTGATGCCTGGCGCTGTCCTTCCTCAAGGATTGTGCTCAAGGGCTTCTCAGGTAAGACGCTGATTGAATCTTAGGAGACTCTACTTGTAACTTCTGTTTGTTTATCACACGGTCAAGCAAACATAACATGTGTAACTCTCTAATATATGTGATACTGCTGAAAGGCCTCTCAGGCAAGCCGCTGACTGAAAGTTATAACTTAAGGTAAATGATATGATGTCACATTGCAGTGCATATATATATATATATGATATGATATGATGTAAATATATAAAAGTAGTGCATAGCATAGTGTAGCTTGGCATGCACATAGCATGGCATGGCGCAGTACAGCTTAGCACAGCATTGCAAAGCATGCCATTCCATGTAATATAAATAGTCAACGGCAATATGATAGCACGTAATCATATGATATCATGTGTTGCCAGCAGTCTAACTAGGCTAAAGTTACTATGTATATACAATATCATATGATGCATTTTGTATGACATCATATGATATGCCGGTCCCTAGATATAAATCCCCACCCCCACTCCTGCTGCCCTTGTCTCTCAAAAGTCTGCCCAACCATATCCATGTCAACTTCACGCATTGAGATCGAGGTCAGTGGGCTCACACATCATACCACATCACACCAAAACACACCGCATCACATGATATGCCGTAAAGCCAGGCGCCCATCCCTTCTGCACCTCTCAGTTGTATTCCTCCATTTAGATCGCCCCACCGCCTCCACTTCAACCTTGCAAACTGAAATTGAGCTCTGTGGGCTCACACACCAGGGCACATCACATCACAACACACGATATGCCATAAAGCCCCACCCCCATCCTTTCTGCTCCTCTCAGGTGTCTGGGTGCTCCTTTTAGAATGCCCCGCCACCACCACATCAACCTCGCTCATTGAGATTGAACCCTGCAGGATCACACACCGGGCCACATCACATCACATCACACAATATGCCATAAAGCCCCACCCCCATCCCTACTGCACCTCTCAGGTGCCTGGGTCCTTCATTTAGGACGCCCCAGTTTAACCTCACGCATTGAGATTGAGGTCAGTGGGCTCACCCTCCACTTGGAGGGCTACGGCCTGGACGGCCACATGGTCCGTCGGACTCGCTTGGCAGTACACACCCTGGAGGTGCGGGACTGCAGCTCAACTGCCAGCTTGGCAGGCGGGGGCTGCAGTGCTGCAGGGGGTAGCTGCGGTACGGCGAGGGGGGCTTCGGCCAGTGGGCACAGGAGGAAGGGGGGCTCGTACAGCCTGGCACCCATGGCGGCGGCAGCGGCAGCTGCCACCACCACACACAGGTGTGCGCTACTACTACGTAAAACTGTTAGTGTTTCCGGCTATTGTTAAGATATTTCCAGCCATTGGATCAATAGCTATTTTCAGGCTGTCTTAGGCTGTTCCCAGCTACCTGTTTCTGGCACCCATGGTGGCGGCTGCCACCACCACACACAGGTACCTGCTACCACTCAGTACAACTGCTGGTGTTTCCGGCTACTGTTAGGCTATTCCAGACTTTTCCATTTGCTATCATTTTGCCATTTTTAGGCTATTTCAGGCAATTTTCCGGCTGTTTCAGGCTTTTTTCCTTTTTTCCAAGCTTTTTAAGGCTGTTCC
Organism: Chlamydomonas sp. ICE-L; assembly: GCA_013435795.1. Lineage (NCBI taxonomy): Eukaryota > Viridiplantae > Chlorophyta > Chlorophyceae > Chlamydomonadales > Chlamydomonadaceae > Chlamydomonas > Chlamydomonas sp. ICE-L. The sequence goes on along the minus strand of JACBWV010000364.1, from coordinate 20,556,194 downwards.
TAGCTACCTGTTTCTGGCACCCATGGCGGCGGCTGCCACCACCACACACAGGTACCTGCTACTACTCAGTACAACTGCTGGTGTTTCCGGCTACTGTTAGGCTACTCCAGGCTTTTTTAAGGCTGTTTCAGGCTAGTTTCCAGCTGTTTCAGACAGTTTTTCCTATTATTAAGCATTTGTACGCTGTTTCATGCTACCTGTTCCTGGCACCCATGGCGGCGGCAGCTGCTGCTGCCACCACCACACACAGGTGCGTGCTAATGCTCAGTAATATAACATAATATGATATAACATGATCTCACATGACATAACATGACGTGTTATGACATCACATGACATAACATAACATCACATAACATCACATAACATCACATAACCCGACATAACACGACATGACATAACATCACATGACATAACATCACATAACACGACATGACATAACATGACATAACATGACATAACACGACATGACATAACATGACGTAACACGACATGACATAACATGACATAACACGACATGACATGACATAACATAACATGACATGAATCGTAGGTGGACTAAGATTCTGTCCTATAGAGCTCAGCCTCTCCAGCTACCACCACCACCACCTCTACCACCACTATAAGCAGAACATTTCATAACATGACATTACATGACTAGCAGGTGGACTAGGACTTTGACCACCACCACCACCACCGCTACCATCACTTTAAGCATAACATAACATGACATTACATGACTCGCGGGTGGACTAAGATTCTGTCCACCTCTACCACTACCACCCCCGCTACCACAACCACCACCACCACCACCACCACCCCTCTAAGCATGACATGACATGACTAGCAGGTGGACTAAGATCCTGTCCTATAGAGCACCACCACCACCGATACCACCACCTACCACCACCACCACTTCCACCACCTACCACCACCAGGTGGACTAAGATTCTGTCCTATAGAGCACCCCCACCAGCGCTACCCCACCCCTACCACCACCACCACCTACCACCACCACCACCACCACTTCCACCACCTACCACCACCAGGTGGACTAAGATTCTGTCCTATAGAGCACAGCCTCTCCAGCCTAGAGATTTGAGAGTGCCAATGATCGCCTTGAGTCTAGAGGCCGTGCGACCTGACCCTGAGGGGGACCCCACCGTCGAGGAGCTCAGACTGCAGGTGTGTGTGTGTCTGGGGGAGAGGGGGGGGGGGGGGGGGGGAGGTGCGTATGGTTTTGTGGGGTGTGTGAGGGAGGGAGGGGGGGGGGGGGGGGGGGGGGGGGGGCTACCCACGAAGTTCAAGCACCATTGAAGAGGTACGACTGCATGTATGTGAGCGGTTGGATGGGGGGGATTGGTGGTTGACCCCAGTGCAAGCAAACATGCTGGACCCCTAACCTCACGCCTTGTAGTATGGCGTACTCGTTATTGGTTTATTGGAGGGGGTGGGGTGGGGGGCTATAGCATCCTCCTTGACTACCGGGGGGGGGGGGGGGGGGGGAGGGGGGTATTGGCATCCTCCTTGAAAGACTGAGGGAGGGGTGATATTTAGATGGGTTTGGGGGGGCGGTGTAGGGGGGGGGGCTAAGGTTTTCAACACCTCAGGAATTAAACAAAAAACAAAAATAATCCATCTCCATGCACAGGTGGCAACCCGTTGCCCTGAACCCTAACCCTCACATACATGCAGTTGCACCTCATCAATGTTGCTCCACCTTTAATGTCCACCCCCCCCTCCCCCCCCCCCCTAAGAACCACCCCCCCCCCCCCCCCCCCGACGCACAGGCACACACGCGGATTAAATACATCATCCATCCCCATCCACAGGTGGCAACCTGTCGCCCTGAACCCTAAACCCTAAACCGATGCATCTCCCTCCACAGGTGGCTACCCTGAAATCTAAACCCTAAACCGATGCATCTCCCTCCACAGGTGGCTACCCTGAAATCTAAACCCTAAACCGATGCATCTCCCTCCACAGGTGGCTACCCTGAAATCTAAACCCTAAACCGATGCATCTCCCTCCACAGGTGGCTACCCTGAACTCTAAACCCAACCCCTAGACCCTTGTAACTATTCACAGGTGATTACCCTGAACTCTAAGCCTAAACCCTAAACCCATGCCACCATCCACAGGTGGCAACCATAAACCTTAACCAAAACCCAAAACCTGAACTCTTCACCCAAGCCCTAAACCCATGTCACCATCCACAGGTGGCAACCTTAACCCGAAACTTCAACCCCAAACCCGAAACCTATGCATCACCATCCACATGCGGCAACCCTAAACCCAAACTCTAAACCCATGCCACCATCCACAGGTGGAAACTCTAAACCCAACCCTAAACCCCAAATCTAAGCCCTAAACCCAAAACCTAAAAAATGCATCACATCCACAGGTGGCAACGCTAAACCCAAACCCTAAACCCGTTGCCACCATCCATAGGTGGCTTTGTTACCTCTCCGACTGAAGCTGGATCAGGATGTTGTTGAGTCGCTACGATCCTTGTCCACGGCCATTGCAGGACAGCTAGGGCCAGCAATGGAGGTCCTAACGGCAGTTCAGGTGGGCAGGGAGACAATGGGTGGGGATTGTGAATGATGCGCTCTCTTGCCACACACATGTACACACATACACATACGCATACACACACAGCAGCGGCTCTGTCATGGCAAGCACTCTTGTCACACTCACACATACACAGACACTGACTCACAGACACACACATATATACACACACATACACAGACACCGACAGACACATACACACACATACACATGCGCACAATGAACATACATACACACACATTCACATACATACACACACATTCACATGCAAACACATACACATACATACACACACATACACACACATACACAAATACACAAACACATACACACACATACACACATACACACACATACACACACAAACACACATTCACACACATACACATACATACACACGCATGCACATACATACACACACAGACAACAGAGACACACACAGTACATCACAGACACAAACATACGCACAGACACAAGAAACAAAGACACACACAGAACTCACAGACCACAGACGCAAACACAGGACCAAAAGACACACAACGACTACCACAACATACATACACATACACACAACACAAACAAATAAACAACTTAGCAAACGATACACACACAGACACAGACATAATTACACACACATTACACACATATTACAAACACATTACACACAATACACAACATACACACATAACCGCACAGCACACAATATACACCACATACCCACACAGACTCACACATACCACAAACCAATTACACCACACATACTCACATACACACGTACACAAACGCATACATGCACATACACACACATACATACACACACACATACACAAACACATACACATACTTACAAACGTATACACACACAGCCTACAGCAGCGGCGCTGATGACAAGTGACATCGAATTTATGACAAGCGACTGATTGCCAATTGACATACATAAAGACAAACATACTCACTCCCCACATAAACAAGAATCCCTAAACCCTTCAAACATCCTGGTTTCCCACACACCGCACAGACGCACATGCGTCAAACAACTGCGCAGACAACGTACCTGCTTTCCACCACCGCACTTCCCACATTCCCACTTCCCACACACCCACAGACGCACATGCTTCAAGCAGCTGCGCAGACAATGTACCTGCTTCCCACCACCGCACTTCCCACATTCCCACTTCCCACACACCACACAGACGCACATGCTGGCCATGGCTCTCTCCGGGTAGTTTTCGCTCCCATGTCAAGACTTCTGCAACAGCGGCTCTGTCGGGGCAAGCTCTCTTGTCACACATACACAGAAACACACATGCACATGCACACACACACACACATGCACACACATACATATGTACACACACATACACACATACACACACATGCACTCTTGTCACACTCACACACATGCACACACATACACATAAACATACACATATACATACACAAACACATACACATACACAGCAGCGGCTCTGCTGACAAGCGACATACTAAAATGCAAACACACCTTCTCCCCACATAAACCCCACAAACATCCTGGTTTCCCTCACACACACACACACACACACACACGCACATGCTACACACAACTGCGCAGACAACACACCTGCTTCCCACCACCCCACTTCCCAAATTCCCACTTCCCACATTCACACATTGCTTCCCTCCTTCCCTCACACACACACAGACGCACATGCTGGCCATGGCTCTCTTGGGTGAGTCTCCTCTCCCATATCATTCTCACTCCTGCAGCAGCGGCTCTGTCGTGGAAAGCACTCTTTTCACACTCACACACAGACACAGACACACACTTACACACAGACACAGACACACATTTACAAACATACACACATACACAGACACACACAGACACATACATACACATACACACACATACACACACGTACACACACATACACACACATACACACGCAGACACACACATACACATACACACATATACACACACATACACACACATACACATACACACACATACACATACACACACATACACACACACACATACACACACACATACACACACATACACACACATACACACACATACACACACATACACATACACACACACATACACACACATACACATACACACACACATACACACACAGCCTACAGCAGCGGCGCTGATGATCAGTGACATCGAATTTATGACAAGCGACTCATCGGCAAGTGACATACTGAAATACAAACATACCTACTCCTCACATAAATCCTTTAAACATCCTGGTTTCCCACACACCCGCACAGACGCACATGCTTCACACAACTGCGCAGACAACATACCTGCTTCCCACCACCCCACTTCCCACACACCCACAGACGCACATGCTACACACAACTGCGCAGGCAACATACCTGCTTCCCACCACCCCACTTCCCACATTCCCACTTCCCACACACCCGCACAGACGCACATGCTTCCCACCACCGCACTTCCCACATTCCCACTTCCCACACACCCACAGACGCACATGCTGGCCATGGCTCTCTCCAGTGAGTCTCCTCTCCCATGTCACGACTCTTACAGCACCGGCTCTGTCGTGGCAAGCTCTCGTGTCATACACACACACATACACACATACATACACACACATACACATATACAGCAACGGCTCCGTCGTGGCAAGCACTCTTGCCATACACACACACATACACTCACATACACAAACAGCAGTGGCTCTGTCGTGGCAAGCTCTCTGGTGCCCCCCCACCCCACCCCACCCACCCACACACACCTGCCCCCCCCACCCCCCACACACACACACCGTCTTCCCTTTTGGCAAGTAATACACTTCAATACAAACATACCTACTCCCCACATAACCCTTCAAACATCCTGGTTTCCCACACACCCGCACAGACCCACATGCTTCACACAACTGCGCAGGCAACATTCCTGCTTCTCACCACCACATTTCCCACATTTCCACTTCCCACACATCAACAGACGCACATGCTGGCCATGGCTCTCTCCTGTGAGTCTCCTCTCCCATGTCACGACTCTTACAGCACCGGCTCCGTCGTGGCAAGCTCTTTGGTGGCCCCCCCCTTCTTCCAATTTGTCGACGTGCAGGGCTTCAGCATCCTCCTTGACTACCGCCCCCACCGAGTGGATGTGGCCGCGCTCCGTGACGGGGTGCTGTTGGAGCTCCTTAACCTGGTCCCTTGGGGGGGTATCGATTTGGAGCTGAAGCATCTGAGGTTGGCTGGACTTGAGGTGGGTTATTCATCTCTTCCTGTTGTTGTTGTTGGATGTGTTGTTGTTGTTGGGGGGGGGGGGGGGGGGGGGGGAGCTTCTTAACCTCGTCCCTTGGGGGGGTATAGAGTTGGAGCTGAAGCATCTGAGGCTGGCTGGTCTCGAGGTGGGTGATTCATCTCTTCCTGTTGTTGTTGTTGGGTGGGTTGTTGTGGTTCGGGGGGGGGGGGGGGGGGGGGGGGGGGGGGGGCTCCTTAACCCTGGTTCCTTGGGGGGGTTTTGATTTGGAGCTGAAGTATCTGAGGCTGGCTGGACTGGAGGTGGGTGATAGGTCACTTAGTGTGTGTGTGGCCGGGGGTGGGGGGGTCTAACCTGAGGAGTGGATGCGGACGCACTGTATGGTGGTGTGGTGTTGGAGTGATTCTGTGTGTGTGTGTTAGCGGGTGGTTGTGTGTATGTGGCCATGGTGGTGGTGGTAGGTGTGGTGGGTGGGTGGGTGGGTGTGGGGGGGGGGGGGGCGTCCACCGGAGGAGTGGTGCGGACGCAATGCGGTGGTGGTGTGGAGTGATGTGGGTGTGTGTGTTAGCAGGTGGTTGGTGTTGTATGTGGTCATGGGTGGTGGGTGGAGGTGTGTGAGTGTGGTATGTGGGGTGGTGTGTGGGGGAGGGGGGGGGGGGAGGGTCTCACGGAGGGGAGTGGAGGCGGACGCACTGCGCTGTTGGGTGTGGTGTGGTGTGGAGTGATTCTGGGTTTGGTGTAGCGGGTGTTGTGGTGTATGTGGTCATGGTGGTGTGTGGGGGGGGGGGGGGGGGGGGGGGGGGGGTCTCTCTGACCACTGGCACCAACCACCAATAATATTATCTCCACAATCCCAAAACTCCCAAAACTCCCAAGCAGGTCCCCACAACCCCACCCACCAACACCACCAGACCCCCATCCCCCCCCCAAAACATACTCACCCCCAAGCAGGCAGGATGGTGACAGCAACTCCACCCAATCCACCACTGCCTACAAGAAGACGCCCCCACCCCACCCCTCACCACCCTCACCACCCCGCTAACACACACACACACACCATCACTCCAACACCACACCATTTCCACGCGTGTCCCCACAACCCCACCCACTCCAATTTCCAAACCTGTCCCCACAATCCCAACCACTCCCAAAACTGCCACGCGTGTCCCCTCAACCCCACCCACTCCAATTTGCAGGGTTGGGATGGCCATGGTGGTGTTGGTGTGTGTGGGGGGGGTGGGGGGGGGGTCTCACTGACCTCTGACACTGACACAACCCTACCCATTGACACAACCCTACCCACTGACACAACCCCACCCACTCCAATTTGCAGGGTTGGGATGGCCTAGGGTCTACTCTGGGGCGAGCTTGGCTCAAAGACATCTCCCAGACCCAGGCGCAAAAGTTCTTGGTTGGAATGGCGCCTGTGAACTACATCTGCAAGGCATCTACTGCAATGAAAGGATTGTTTGCACCGGGTAGGGGCCTGTTCGGGGTTGGGGGTAGGGGGGGGGGGGACATATCCCAAACCCAGGCGCAAACGTTCTTGGTTGGAATGGCGCCTGTGAACTACATCTGCAAGGCATATACTGCAATGAAAGGATTGTTTGCACCGGGTAGGGGCCTGTTCGGGGGGGGGAGGGAGGGGAGGGGCCTATGTGAGGGTGCAGGGGGGGGGGGGGGGGGGGGGGGGGCATGCACTGAATGTGGGTCGCTCATTTTCTGAAATGGCTACACCTACACCACACACATACCGTGTGCCAGGTGGTGGGCCATCCAGCTACAATGCCACAACGAAGCGTCACGAAGCGCTCCCTCATCATTTCGGTGGGGGCAGTATTCGAGGAGGATGATATAGCCCTACATCCCTACCTACGCCCCACCCAACTACACCACACCTACACTCATCACCACACATACACCATACATACACTCCACCACCACACATACACCCACACCACACACATACCGTGTGCCAGGTGGGTGGCCATCCAGCTACAATGCCACAACAATGCGTCACCAAGCGCTGCCACATACCCCATCCACCTACACCACACCCACACCTCACACATACCATTTTCCAGGTGGGCGGCCATCCAGCTACAATGCCACAACGATGCGTCACCAAGCGCTGCCAAATACCCCATCCACCTACACCACTCCTACACCACACCACCACACCTGCACCATGAGCCAGGTGGGCGGCCATCCAGCTACAATGCCACAACAAAGCGATGCCTCATCATTTCGGAGGGGGCAGTATTCGAGGAGGATGATATAGCCCTACATCCCTACCCACACCCCACCCAACTACACCACACCTACACTCCACCACCACACCTACACCACACCTACACCCACACCACACCTACACTCCACCACCACACCTACACCCACACCACGCCTACACTCCACCACCACACCTACACCCACACCACACCTGCACTCCACCACCACACCTACACTACACACACCATGTGCCAGGTGGGCGGCCATCCAGCTACAATGCCACAACCAACCGAGCTTTGAAGGAGCTCCGTAAAGCGGCCAACGTCTTTGCAAAGGGTCTGGTCACAGAGGCCTCGCTCAAAGCTGCTGGAGCCAAGGTCGTGGCAGGTGCGCTCGCCATTCATTCATTCATCCATTCATGCATTCATGCATTCATTCATCCATTCATTCTTCCTTTCATTCATTCATCCTTTCATTCATTCATCCATTCGTTCATTCGTTCATTCGTTCATTCATTCATTCATGCATTCACTCAAAGCTGCTGGATCCAAGGTGGTGGCAGGTGCGCTTGCCATTCATTCAAGCATTCATTCATGCATGCATGCATTCACTTAAAGCTGCTGGATCTAAGGTGGTGGCTGGTGCGCTTGCCATTCATTCATTCATTCGTGCATCCATTTATTCATTCATGCATGCATGCATTCGCTCAAAGCTACTGGAGCCAAGGTGCTGGCAGGTGGGCTCGCCATTCATTCATTCATTCATCCTTTCATTCATTCATTCATTCATTCATTCATGCATTCACTCAAAGCTGCTGGATCCAAGGTGGTGGCAGGTGCGCTTGCCATTCATTCATTCATTCATTCATTCATTCGTGCATCCATTTATTCATTCATGCATTCATGCATTCATGCATTCATGCATTCATGCATTCATGCATTCATGCATTCATGCATGCATGCATTCGCTGAAAGCTGCTGGAGCCAAGGTGGTGGCAGGTGCGCTCGCCATTCATTAATTTATCCATTCATGCATTCATTCATTCATTCATTCATCCATCCATTCATGCATTTGTGTGTCCATTCATTCATGCATGCATGCATTCGCTGAAAGCTGCTGGAGCCAAGGTGGTGGTAGGTCCGCTCGCCATTCATTAATTCATCCACGCATTCATGCATTCATTCAACACTGTTTTTTGTTATGCATGGCAGCTTCCAGTCAACTCCATTAGCCATTCACTGGGCCAAACTAAACGCTTTCTGCTGCATTGGAATGCCCCTTGTGTCAGCTTTCAAACGCAGTAGCTAGCTTTAGGTTTGGCCCAAGGGCAGGGGAAAGGAGCTGCTTAAAAGCTGCTACACATAGCCCCAAAAAGAAACAGTGTTGGTTGCGGGGACTGTCCCAATCAGTTTGGTTGCGGGTACTTCAAATTGCCAAATTGGCCAGCGCTTTAGCGCACTTGAAAACAAAAAAACTGCGCTTTGTAGTGCAAAAAGCGCAAAAATTGCTTGCAGCGCCCACAAGGGGTTGCAAAAAATTGCGCTTAAAGCGCAGAGGGGGTCAAAAAGTCAGCGCTCAAAAGCGCAAAAGCGCACGCTTTGAATTACCTTGGTCCCAATAGCAAGCAACATGTATTTATGTATGTACTGTTACTTGCTTTTTCAGCCAACTCTGGTCTGCTCACCGTCTTACATCTCGTGAAATGTAACTCGACCCTGTTTGGACAAGTCATATGCAGCGTCGTGAGCAACGCGGAAAAATGGCGGAGAGTGTTCGCAACGGAACGACAGGTGGCAACGGAATGGAGTGACCGAAGCCTGTTAGTTATGAGACAGATGGCTGACATGTCAGGCTTTGTCTCGGTCGTCGGTCGAACGGACGCACAAACGGACAACGGGGTGAATCTGGGGGCTCTCGCCCCCCAGAAGGGAGGGCTCCGCCAAAAAGAAGCATTGCCACAGATTGCTAAGACCAGTGAATCATCCACTGCAGGGACAAAGCTTGTTTTGTTTGTTACAGATTCGTACATGATTTTTCAGGCAACTCTGGTCTGCTCACCGTCTTCCATCTCGTGAAATGTAACCCAACCCTGTTTGGAGGAGTTCTATGCAGCGTCGCAAGCGACGCTAAAAATGGTGGAAAGTGTTCGCGACGGAGCGACAGGTGGCAACGGAAGCGAGTTAGTTATGAGATCGTTGGCTGACATGTCAGGCTTTGTCTCGGTCAGAAGGCCTCGGGTCTCAGTCAAACGGACCAAATGGATAACCCTGGGGGCTCCGGCGCGGGGGGGGGGGGGGGGGGGGGGGGATGTAGTACCCACAAAAGCCAGTTACCCCAAGCCAGATCTCCGATACTCTAAAATCTAAACCATTAAAAACTATCGCGAAACCCCAAACACGAGGAGATCGGCGTTGGGGTAACTGGCTTGGGGAATAGTTCCCCCCACCCTCTCGCCCACAGAAGCCCAAATAGAAGCAGTGCTAAGACCAATGAATCATCCACTGCAGGGACAAAGCTTGTTTTGAGAAGTGGCAGTGCGGCCATTGGATCCATATCATCTCCGTCTCTCTCATCTGTGGCAACGCCTCTTTCAGATGCAGGGCTAGGAAGCAAGAAAGCTGCCTAAGCGTTTTGTATAAATATGAATAAGTAATTCGCCTTATTAGTAGGTGTGAGTTTGAGGTTGCTTTCACTGGGGCCAACCACCAAAGCATTTTGTATATTTAACTAAGAGGATTTTTGCCTAAACGGATGGGTCTGGGGATCTCCTTGGCATTGCAGCCATCGGATCTATGTCCTCTCCGTCTCTCTCATCTATGGCAGCGCCTCTGCCAGATTCTGGGGCCAGGAAGCATGACAGCTGCCTAAGCGTTTTTTTACTAGCAGGATTTTAGCCTCAACGGATGGGTCTCCTTGGTAGTGCGACCATTTGATCTATGTTCTTTCCGTCACTCCGTCACTCTTATCTGTGGCAGCGCCTCTCCCAGATTCTGGGGCTGGGAAGCAGGAAAGCTGCCTTATTGGGATTTGAAAATTTACTTGGTTTTTCAGCCAACTCAAGGCTGCTCGCCGTCTCTCAAGACTAAGCCCCCCCGTGCGATACCCACGGAAACCAGGAAGCATCCTGTGCGGATTAGACAGTTTAGAGATTTGTCCAGATTCAGGGCCAGGAAGCAGGAAAGTTGCCTAGGCGAGCAAGTTCGCATCATCGAATTTAGGATAGTAGATAGACCTCCGGGCCTCGCTGCTATGGAGGGAACGGCATATAGGATTAAATCAAAAGTGCGGTTTAGAATATGATATATGATATCAAAAGGATATAGGGGCTATATCTGATATCAAAGGATTCGGGTTAAATTTGAGATCAAAAAGAATACCGTGTTATAATATGATATCAAAGGGTATCGTGTTATAATATGATATCATCTGATGCTGGCAGTCTGACCAGGCTCAAGTTACCATTAAATAAAATATCATATGATGCAGTTTGTATGATACCATGTTATATCATTATCGCCTTTGGTCAACATCGTATGATATGCCGGTCCCTACTGTTATGGCAATGGGGACTCTGAACTTCCTGACATGAATGAGTCCTTGGGCCTCTATTAGCTAGATTTGGATTTAACGTTGTTTTAAAAGTAATGATGACGACTGGTGGGCGTGGCCATATTAAGGGATCCCTGTCTTACGGCAGAAGAGGACGGGCTGCTACTTTACCTGGACAGTGCTACCGTGGCGGCTGACAGCGACCGCAAACACTGAAGGGATTCGAACCCATGGATGAGTCCTTGGGCCTCTACCAGGGTACTTCGGGAGGACCCCCAGATCTTCTACCTGAGACGCAACCAATTGCATAGCCTGCCTCCTGATACGCAAGGACCATTTCTGGTAACGGATCCTGTCCTGGCCTTTGGCGTCTGGACGACACCGGTCCCTTTTGACGCGACTCTGCGACGCAGCAGCAGGACGCGCGTCCTGACAACAACCCTGACTGTCCATGCTTAGGTCCTGAAGGGCCTCTTGCACGTGTTGTCATGGTGGTGATTAAACCATACAATAAACTAGTCATCGAGCGCTTGATAAGCAGTTGTACCAGTTATAGTTACCCGGTAACAACCACCATGTATGTATGTTGTCTGGTAAGGAAGGGGTTAGTCCAAAATAGGTAAGGGATTCCCAAACCGTGATAGGAAGGCCTGATGAATACAGAAAAAAGGCACTGATGAACATAACCCCGAACTATCGTTTTACCGACCGTCGGGGGCCCTGATTTCGTGCTACAGAGATAATACATGACACTGATCCCGGTGGACGACGTTGTCAGGGGCCCAAGTTGATGCTACCGTGCTGCCAGTAACAATAACAGTACCTGTAACAATGACATGTTAAATGGAACTGGCCAGTGGGTGTTCATTCAAGTACGGAACGGAAATATGATATCGTATGATATCATGTCAGCATTCGATATCATTTGATATCATATGAACATATGATGCCACGAGACCAGCGGGGTCCTGCTGGTCGTGTTGTGGTCGTAGTGGCTGGCGCTGCGCTTCTCGGTGTGAAAGATTTCCTCCGGATTCCGGTCGCTGAGAGTTTCATGGTCGAGTTTCTAGAAATATATTGCGCGCTGGACTTGAAGGGGCCGAGCATTGTGCGTGTGTGGGCGTAGGGGTCTCATGTCTCCCTCTTGGTTAGCTGGGCGGGGCATCGCTGTGTGGGAGGCAATCCGCCACGGCTCCAGGCAGCAGGCTAACGTAACGACATCTCAACCGATTTCCAACTTCCCAACAGTGTTGCGTTACGTTTCACGCCGTGACGGGTGGAAGACGGTGAGCAGACCAGAGTTGGCTGAATAACCATGTAACAAACAATCAACCAACCAAATGTTGGGTGCTTGCTATTGGGATCGTCCCCGCTACCAACAATGCTTATGATTTTGGCTACTTGTCGTTGGGCCAAACCTGAAGCTAGCTAGTGCGTATCGGAGTCCTGTTCACGTAGTATGCACGTACGATCGCAGTACAGGGGGTAGCCAAATAGGCCTAAGGGGGTAGGACCAATAGCCTAAGTAATGATAGAACGCCTTGTTGGGCGTGTGTTTAGGGAGCCCGTCGTACGAGGGGTGGGGAGCGGTCTCTACCTCAACTGGACGAGACTACCATCGGGTTGAACGAGACCTGCACGCCAAGAGCACCGAAGGGAGAGTCGAACCCCCGACTACTTCATTCTTAACGATCTGGTATACCACTAAGACCATTGTAATCGCTAAGAGAGGCTCCAAATTGGCTAAAGGGGCTCACCCAACCGTGATAGGAAGGGCTTAATAAGAAAAAGCATTGATGAAAGCAACTCAAACAATCGTTTAACCGGCAGGGCCCAGCGGGGCCCTGAGTTCGTGCTCAAGTGACATTTGATTTTCTCCAATAGTAATTAAATCAATCATCTCATCTGGGATTGCTAAGTTAATTTGCGTTATTATCGCAATTTTTATAAATTTACAAGGGCTTGTATCAGTATTTCCCATCCTTCAAAGAGAATCAGGCCTAGGATCATGACCGCTTCATGCTGGGTCTTTACCAAAATTCAGGTTTACATTTTCATTTATCAAACATATGGTATATCATCGAGTGTATAACGACTACTATATGGAAATTGCAGTTTAATCTTCTACTACTCTGTACAGTCAACCACCATATCACGGCACCGCAAATTCTCTCAGAACGAGAGAGGCCCACCCTTCGGATTCAAATATAAGTTTGTGAGACTCGAAGACTAGTCTAGCTATGTATTTCTTATACATTAGGGTTGTGGAAGCAAACGATATATTTATTTGTATAAGACATATAAGTATAAACGTATGCATAAAACGTATGAAACGTTATTACAATATGAGGTGCTTCTTGATGAAAACACTTGTACATGGTTTTAAAGGTATTGCCGCGTAGCTAATTTCCTTGGCATCCACACATCACTGTCATAGAAATATTGGGCGAGTTTTAGGTTGTCCAAACGTCCAGAAAATAAATCATTACCAGAAAGCGCGTTGACCAAGGGAGCGCGTCTCCAATCTAAGGGGCATTAAATGCAAGGTGTCTATTATAACTTGTGTAATAATAAGTGCCATAACGTGTATTGAAATATTGCCTATTTTCACATTGCACTGGCTTTGCAACCATCAATACTCAGCATCCATTAGGAGCAGCAGCTTGTGGAATGGAAGGTAGGTGGACGTCTCTGATATGTGTGCCATCTGGCTATCTAGATCACCTTTAGGGAAGAAAAGTATATAAATGGTGCAAGAAAATCGTGTCATTTTATTGGCATATTGTGATACGAGGAGATCAATATCTTCCAATGAGCTATCTAAATCAAAAAATATTAATGAAAAAAAGAAGATCAAGTGCCGGGCATGTGCTTGTCACCTCTCCGAAATACAGAATACACGTTTTTATATCGACAATATGTCGTTCGAGATCAATACACTACGGGCGTATTTATACTATAGACCGTATATGACCATTACATACATTACATTACATGTTAGAGTCTACTTGACACCGCGAGGGTGTTGAGACTCTTGCTTAAACAAAAGAAAAGCACCACAAAGCAAAAACCCATTACATCAGGGTGTGTCGAGGACAACAACCAAACTCCCACCACCGTTTTTGGTGGCGTAGTTTAAACCCCTTAGAGCAGGACCCAGATCTCAACCACTACAGGGGCGGAGGTAAGAAGCTACAAATGAAAGTCCAAGAAGAAGAAAAAAGGGATGATCATTACGGTCCACTAAGCTCCAGGGCTTCCTTTCTTGCTCTTCTCTACAAGTAGAAAGATAGTCGGCTAGGTTGCCTCCAAAAAGACTTAGTGCCATTTCCATTCATAAGGTTCTGATGTTGGAATCGCAGAATTCCACATTCCATACGGTTAAGTCTGTATCCCTCATGGACATGCCTATAAATATCTGTAAACGAGTTCTGGTATGCGGAGGCGAATTACATTATAAAGGGGCACTCAAACATATGCATTTCATCCTCAGTTTTTGGAACCCACCCTTTGACAGTGTCTCATTGAGCGAGGGATGTGTGCTCTATCCACCACCCTCATTCTTCTGTGTTCAGCCAATGGGAACCCATTCTAAACGTGTGCATAGAAACGACTGATTCCTGCTTATTAAGGCGGATGAAAGGGAATCAAGCCATTCTCATCATTGCTGTGGCTTGCGAACCATTTTTGGTATCGGAGGCGTTTTAAAGCCAACCCTTCTCTCATCAGGGATGTCTCTAACTGCATTGGTGTCACTTGGGGTCATTAACCCTCATGACTCAAAACTTCAACATAATACCTTCGACATCGACAGCCTCCAAAATGTTGAGTTTTTACTGGATCCTAGCTTGTGAGCCACAACGCAAGTCATGAACCCAGCCAGTTGGTCAAAAGATTCCAAGAGCCATTCTAATGAGATCCTCAGGTTCTTTATGTATGGTCTTGTTCCAGAAGCGCAAAGCTTTTTAGCCAAGCAAAACACAACGGGGTTCTACCCAGCTCTTCCATGATAATATTAGATGTAGTAGATTGGGCAAACACCCAACATTTGTTTAAGTATACCTCTGCCATTTCTCACACATGGTCATTTGAGATAATTGTGTCAGAATGAAGGAGCCCACACTCACACCAAATTCAGGGAAGGTTTGTACAAGAGATCAAACAGGTGGGGTGAGAATATCAATATTGTATATCTCCATAGTATGGCATCGCCTACGAACATGTGGTGTGCCTTTGTGGCCTTAAGTGAGCAATCCTAAAAAAGCAGCTTTTGCACGATTTGCTTGAGTCACATCCACAAAGAGGGATCCCAAGTAGATAAAAGATAACTTTGTAGAAAGTTGTGGTATAAAGAAACTAGTAAGTAGCACCGGTGGCCGGTGGGCCACACCTTGTCAGATGTACCTCAGCAAGAGATGCCCACCCACCCACCCCTTCCCCAATCAAACCTTACAACTGAATTATCACATGACCCCCCACCCCGTCACCCCCACCACTCTACCACCACCCCAGTCGATCCCCCCCCTCCCCTCTCCCCATGCCTGCCGCAACATTGATTCAACACGTACCTCGTTCGCCTCTCTCCCCCCCCCCCCCCCCCCCCCCCCCCCCCTACCCCCGTCTCGCCCCCCTCAAAAGTGGCACATACATGGGACGATAGCAGCCAGGCGTTCCTCAACGGTCTGGCAGTCCTGGCCGGCCCTGGCTCCATGCAGGGAACAAAATCAGGCCTCATTGATACGAGCACCTTGGGTGTATGCCTGCTTTGTTCATTCTGCTAGTTGAACCGTCTGGTCTTGCTTGTAACTTGACACCTAAATGTTTGTCTCACAGTGTCTTCCACCCGGATCCGAAGGAGTCCCCGGTTCGAACCTGCACTCTGACATGTGCACTAGAAATCCATGGTTTTCGTGGTTTCCGCACGGGGGCTAATTGTTCGCTGCATTGGGCAGACGGTTAGACGCCAAACCAGGCGTATATAACCTTGTAACAATTATTCTTCCACCCGAATCTGTGTCATAGTGGTGATAATACCATACCACCAACTGCTTCTTCGCTCTCGCAGGCTATCTCATGGCTTGTATGTAGGGACCGGCATATCGTATGATTTTGACCAAAGGCGAGTATAATATCATATGATACAGATATGATATCATGCAAATTGCATCACATGATATTGTTTATAAATGGTAACTTTAGCCTAGTCAGACTGCCCCGCCTTAGGGCTTTTGTTGGCCGGTGGTGCGTGAGGTCGCATTTCAGGAATTTGGTCCAGTAGCATTTCTTCACTTACAACCATGATTCGAGATAGATTACAATACATAACTATAAGCTTGGCACTCATTACCTATTGCTTTCTGACCGTTTATCTATGTGAGCACCTTCCACACATGTACATGAACTCACCTATCACCTCATATACTTCCCATATTTACCTTACCATTAACCATAGATGACAAAGCGAGCCCAAGGAGGCTGTACTATTCAGCCAAATTAGCCTGGCGGAACCATGTAGCAATTACGGTTTCAAGTACGTATATACTCAGCCTGCAGGCCGCTATCTATTTTCTACTAGGAAAACATAGGCTTATATACGAACAAGAAGAAACGTCCAATCAGAGATACATCTATATACTTCAATGATGCTATTGTTAATTGTACTTTCGCATCTTCAGCATGTGTTAGTCCCCTTCTTCGTGGCGGAATACAACACACTTACAGATATCTCAATGAAGCCATACTCCGCTTGTGAGAAATGGTATAGGTACACTTCAACATAATCGATGGGTAGTTTGCCAAATCGACTACATCTTAGTATAGTTATCATTGAAGCCAGCTGGGTAGAACCCGCGTTGATTTTTGCTTGGCTTAGACCAGGACTCTTTGCGCTTAATGGAACAAGACCATACATAAAGAACCTGAGATCTCATTAGAATGGCTCTTGAGGACTTTGTGAACCTCTCAACAACTGGCTGGGATCATGACTTTCGTGATGCGTCTCGCACAAGGTCAGCGATCCATCCAAAACCTCAACATTTTGGAGGCTGTCCGATGTCGAAGGTATTATGCTAAAGTTCTTTGAGTCATAGGATGTTTAATGTACCCAAGTGACACCATTAGTTAGAGTCATCCGCTGATGAAGAAGGGTTGGCGTAAACGCCTCCGATACCAAAAATGGTTTCGCGAGCCACAGCAATGTCTGAAATGGCCTGATTCTCCCTAACATTACCCCCATCCGCCTTACCTAAGTCCTATCGAGTATGTCGTGTCTATAGCACATTTAGAATGGTTCCCATTGGCTGAATCACAGAAAGACTGAGGTTGTGATTAGAGCACAAATCCCTCGCTCAATGAGACCGGCAATGTGTGGTTTCCTTCCAAAAACATAGGATGAACTGCATATTTTCGAGTGGCCCTTTTTATAATGCGTATGTATCGCCCTCCGCTACCATAAGGAGCTGTTTACATATATTTATAGGATGTCCATGAGGATACCCACTAACCGTATGGAATGTGAATTCGCGATTCACATTCAGCACTTTATGAATGGAAGGCACTAAATTCTTTTTTTTTGGACAACCTGCGACTATCTTTCTACTTGTAGAATAGCAAGACAGGAAGGCCCTGGACTGCTTCGTGGCAAACCTGTAATTTATCATCCTTTTTTCTTCTTCTTGTGACTTCTCATTTGTTAGCTTCGTACCTCCGCCACGTCAGTGGGAGATCTGGGTCCGGCTCTAAGGGGTTTAATACCTACGCCCCAAACGGTGTTGGAGTCCTTGGTTTGTTTGTCCTCGACACACCCTTGATGTAAGGGGGTTTTTTTGCATTTGTGGGGTGTTTTTCATTTTGTTAAAGCACAGAGTCCTATCATACACCTCGCTGTGTACAGTAGACTTAACATGTAATGTAATGTGGCAACAATCTTCAATCGCACGCTGTACCAGCTTTCCATCCATCATTCTTATAGCCCGTAAGACAACTGCAGAGCAGGGCATGCTATCAGCTTGAATCACGTCACGTCGGAGTGGGACGTAGATTAAAGCCGCGCGGACGAGCGCAGCCATCTATACACGTAGACAAAGGCTGAACGTATATCAGATCATACAGGAGACCCATAAAGGGCTAATCCTGTGTTGAAAGTGAGGGGTAGACGGAACCTAACAGGGTACCTGATCAGACCGCAGACGTAGGTGACAGGAATCTGCCACATGAGTCTCTCAAGACTGACTCAGTCCACGGGAAGCGCTGGCTCAGTTGAGAGCCTCCTATAGTTCTATGGTAGTACATAAGTAGTCACCTAAGTCCACCTAAAACAAACTGCTTAGGCACCCGCTTACTATGCTGATCCTGTTCCACCTATGACACAGGTGACATACAATGTACTACTCTACTTCCAGCCCTAGGTCAACGGTGACCTAAAGCGATACTGTAACAATAAAAAAAATAAAAAATAAAAGAATCCGGAAAAAAAATCGAGAGACTTCAAATGAAACCCGAAGGGTGTAGGGAAGGATGAGCAAGGTCAAAGAACAAAATTTGCCAGTGGTAAAGAGAGACAATAAATACAAGTCGGGTAACCACGTTTATAGAACCCGATCCGGAACTAGAACCACCTAATGAGCCAATCTGAACTTAAAGAAACTCTGAAATGTAAACCAGAGAGACGACTAAAGTGTAACCAAAAATCCAGAATAATCACTGTCACCTAAATTCTAGATACAGGATGTAACCGAAAAAATTGTTTAAATGAGAAGCGTCATTCCAAACATGCGAATGACAACGCCAGAACACCATAGGATCAAGCAGGGCTTGGTGAAAGGGGTCAGCTACAGATTGTCCTAGCACGTTAATAGGCCAGACCCATCGCAACCTTGCCATCCTCCCCGCAGCTACCTGGATATAGTGATGGATCTTACATCAATGTGCTTGTTGCCAGGGGAGCCAGCTGTCAGTCATTCGTGGCCCTAGCTCTAAGGACCTGTCCAATTTGCGACCACTGAAGGTGACCGGTCACAAGGCAGCCCTAGAATCAATTCTCGACTTTTTCAAACGCATATGCACGCATCCCTGTACAGTCTAGACAGAGGCCTGAAGTACTCGCCTACTGGAGCTAACAGCAAGCAGATGGGTTGGCCTTTTGCTCATGCCCAGTTCCACAAGGCATCCTCCAACAGCCAGCATAGCGCAGTCTAGAGATCTCCTGTCGTGCCCTATCATCAGCACAGGATGATCACTAAAGACATAAAGAGAACCAGGGCTTTGAGTGTCAAGTGAGGCCCAGATGGGGATGTTTCCCCTCAAATACAAAGCAACGCTTGCGCAGCCCACAGGGGGGCAGTGGGTTGAGCAGAAAACCTGGACAGGTAGCTCACAGCAAAAGAAATATCAGGCCTTGTGCAGGTAGCCAGGTACAGCAAAGCCCCACAAGAGAGAGGTACTGGCTATTAGAGGCCAGAGGTTCTCCAGGAGGATCAGTGACAGTGCACTTGGCCATGGAACTGAAAACTTGGGCTTGGTAGCAGCAGTGAGACCAAACTGCTCCACCAGCTCAACAATGTAGGAGTGCTGGGAGAGGTCGATCTTAACACACCTGCCGTCAGAATCAAGTGTACAAGTCATGTCCAATGAAAGGAACTGGACAGGTACACCCTTTCCTTGACTTCCCACCCAGCTGCTTCCATAGCCTTGATCAGCAAGGCATACCTATGCAGCTCACTAAAGCACAGATAAAGTCATCCACATAGGTCAGGACATAGCTCCACCCACCAGTAGAATCCCTCCTGAAATACAGAGCAGGTCAGCTTTGCACATGGTAAAACCGTGGGCAACCAAAACCTGCTTTACATCTTTGCTCCAAGCCCTGGGTGCCTGCTTCAAACCATAAAGAGATTTAATCAGCTTGCACACAAGGGGAACATTGTCAGGACCAAGTTCATGAAAGCCCTCAGGCTGGTAACAGAACAGGTCCAGACAGGTTCCAGCTTGGCATTCAAGAATGCAGTCTTGATGTCCAGCTGCCTCACAAATTTTTTTCTATGAGTGATGGCAGCAAGGAGCACACGAAGACCTGCTTTAGAGGAGACGGGGGCATATACATCATGGTAGTCCAGCCCAGGACGTTGCAGAAAACCACGAACTACAAAACGAGCTTTAAACGCAAAGAACCATCAGCCCCATGTTTCTTGACAAATAACCATCTGCCAGATAGAATCCTCTGCCTAGGAGGCTGTGGAGTGAGGACCCAAGTGCCATGAGCATGGAGGGAGGCCATCTCATCCTTCATAGCCTGCAGCCAGAGATCTCTGTCAGGGTTGGTAGGTAACATTGCAGCTTTATAAGAGAGTTCAGTAGAGGTAGAAATAAAAGCCCCACGTACAAGCAGTGTACTTGTACATGGGCAGCGGGGATATCAGCAGTATCAGCAGTAACGGTAATAAAGCCCCCAGCGCAGCACTCATGCGTGGCCGGCCTCCTTTGCCTCTAAATCGTCGAAGCCTGGGTACACTGGAACACCCCAGCCATACGCAGTATCTGACCCGGACCAGTGTTCGAGGTCATCACTCACATCATCTGTGACGGCCACATCGTCGCAATGCCTGGTCCGGTATAAACCACCAGGTATAGTAGGGGGTGAAGTGATCAACAACTCCCGCGAGCTATCCGAATAGGTGGACGGGGGGTGGCGACTAATGGGCAGTGGACCTGTACTAGGTTCCACTATGACCCGAGGCTGTCCTAATCCTACGACTTCACCGACGAAACGTGGCGCAGAGGAAGGCCCGGGCGACCCCCTGAGATTCGAATAAATTAGAGCTTGAAGGAACATCAGACTCCCCCTGGCCCAATGCCGCCGCACGCGATACAGCACCATCATTACCTGGCCTGGGACGCATCGTCATCCCATGACCAGTAAAGCGGTCAACAATCGGGGTTGGTAAAGGGCCCAGGACATTGTCAGTAGTATCAAGCCCTTTACCAATGATAGCGGCAGGGGTGCGAGAAAAATACTGAGATCCATCATAGGGAAAGAGCCCAGGGATACAGTTATAGCTAAACTGTTCATAGAAGAGCACATCACGACTCTCTACCACCTGGCGCAACTTCGGAACCCAAACAAAAATAACCCTTACTCACCAGAGAATACCCAACCAGTCTACCAGATAACGCCCTTTCGTCAAGCTTATTGCGCTTCTTCCCATTCACTAAGGTAACATAGCATGGGCACCCGAACACGCGCAATAACGATACATCAGGTAGAACCCCAAAGAACAACTCATAAGGAGTCTTGTCACCCTGATTAGGCAGCCGGTTGCGTAGGTAACACGCGGCGAGGAAGGCATAGGGCCAGAAGGACTTAGTGAGCTTAGACTCCAAGTGAATGCTCCTAGCTACGTTCTGAAGGACCCCATTGTACCGTTCCACAGTCGCATTCTGCTGAGCAGTGTAAGCCATGGACAATTCATGCACAGCACCAACCGATTCTAACCAATCCTCGAACCACTTCACTATAAATTCCTTAGCCTGTCAGACCTAAGACACTTGAAAACAAATCCATGCAGCTGAGTCATCCATCTGAGGATGGTAGTTTGAACTGCTAAGGGAGCTTCATCCCTGGTTCTCAAGCACAAGACCTCAGCATAGCCAGAGTATTGGTCAGTGAGACACAGAACATAAAACTCCCCACGCAAGCCCCTAATATTAAACGGCCCCATGATGTCCAAGTGAAGGCGTTGTAATGGGGCACGGATCCTAGTTTTGCTTTCTTTATGAAAAGGGATACGTTTTCCCTTTGCCTTCTGACAAGCATCACATGGGATCTTAGACAGTCTTTGCACCTGTTGGAGAGTGAGGGGTAAGTTCTGAACCAAACCCTTCCTTACAAGGTTGTGCATGGCATCATAGCCAGGGTGACCCAGCCGCCTATGCCACAACCATTCAGGAGTGGTAGGGATCACAACTCCACCATCCTCATCAACATCAAGAGCAAAAGCTGGATAATCTTCAGCACCATACAAACGGCCACGAGGGGTGTGACAAGGCCTACATGCAAACTTGTACACACCATCACTGGAGGCAGGGAAAGATCACAGAACAGAAGAGCCCTGTGTGGCAGTACAACTAAGACTATCAAAAGAAATCTTGCAGTTGTGAGCATGGGCAACAGCATTTACTGACATGAGGTTCACCGGACAGTGTGGGATGTAGAGAACATTGGTTAAAGTGATTGGTGTTGGTAACCAATCACTACCTAACACAATAGAACCCTGACCCACAGACCGTTGAACCACACCATCACCAAATTTAACTGCTGGCCCAGTCTCAGAAGCATGAAGCACAGTGAACAAAGACATATCACCTGTGATTGACATCCCAGCTCCAGAATCAACATGCCAGACACCCTCGGACAAGCTCGGGCTGCAGACATTTGAAAATTTCGCAGTGCAAGAGAAAAGGACAGAGCGTACCTCCTATTTCTTGTCCAAAGCATACCCATCAATCTGAGCCTGCAAGGAGGCCAGCTGCCGCGGAGTAAGCACACCTGGAAGGGCCAAGGCCATGGGCACCGGATTGGTAACCGGTGCACCAGGCTTGGTCTTACGCAGGTGCGGATGCTTCGTGAAACAGCGATCCTCCGAGTGGGTCGTCTTGCTGAGGCATGGGCCCCAAGTGCAATCCAGACGCCGCTTGTTGGAACCGGAACCCTGAGAACCAGATCCCTGCCCACGCTGAAACCCAGCATTGGCAGGAACCTGGGGAGTGTCCCGGGACCAACCAGGATGCCTGGAGTCGGACCTGGGGAGAGCAATGTTCAAAATGTCGAGAGACCGATATGCCTCCAGACAAGACCAGCAATCTACAGTCTGTTTTGTTAGCCAACATCATACCATACTGGAACCGCAGCGATTCAAATCGGATCAAACGGATCCCATTCACAATGGTTTCCATGGCGTGGCGCTGAGTGACAGGATGTCCAGCACTGCGGAGGTCAGTGCACAGACTGCGAACCATGCGAAAGAAATCATCGACACGGTCAGAAGGGCCCATGTGCGCATTATGAAGTTCGATACACATGAGAGGGACTCTAGAGGCAAGGGCATCAGACTGCGTCTTCCGGATATCCAAAAGGATATCCCGAGGGGTGGCAAAGTCCTGGTATACCTTGACCATATCGTCCTCCATGTTCGCGAGCATCATAGTTAAACACATGAACTCCTGACGTTCGAGAGGCAGTGCACTGAACCCCAACAGTGCAGGATCAAACCGACTCGGAGACTCACCATGAATGAGGGTATTAGACCCAGCTCCAATCGCAAGAAGGGACAGGAGCCAAGGACCTACGAATGTCCATGAAATACTCCGCAGCAAGACCAGCGTCAAGAGCGCGCTGGTCGTCTATGTTCCTAATCACAGGAATGGACCTCGCAACACTCATAAGCAGCTCGAAATCTGGGCTAACAGGACACAGAGGGACAGGCACTCGCACAAACTGATAACCAAGCTTCTCGTGATCACTACGCCTCGTACCACCAAAGGATACACCATGATCTGGGGGATACAGAATCCCAGAAGTGACTTACCAAGAAAGAACGACACCTGGTACCAAGCTCAGAGAAATCCATCACTCGGCGATGCCTCAGCTTCACACTAACATTTGCCATTGTAGCCTGCATATCCATCCGACCGTACAAAGAGCGGTTCAAGGACTCACCATTCCGTCGATCCATGTTGATCAGGCGGTAGTCCCGAAGGTTCAAAGTCGGAGGAGATCCGCCAGTGAGCAGATGCTCCCAAGATTCGCATGACCGCGTATATAGCATAGGAGGAGGGCCAGGGGCAGGAGGCAGCTCCACCGGCGGAGGCGGAGGGGGTTCCAGGGAGGCACCAGCAGCAGAGGTGCGTGCAGAGGAAACAGCAGCCTCGCGAGAGCGAGTGTGGTAGCCAGGGAGGCCACGCTCCATGGGGGCAGATGCAGAGGAAAAAAAAGCAAAGCCCTTCAAGAAAGTGGGCTTAGCCACCTCCGGGTAAGCCGGGGGAACAGGCTCAAAAGGAGGCGCCGACGAAGGCTGAGGCTTATACACAGGCGAAAGCTGTCAATTAGGCATCTGCTGATCAGGAGGCTCATACACCGGCGAAACAGCGGAAGTCTCAAAGACACGAGTGGCAGCAGCAGATGGAGTCACGCCACTGAAGTCAGCACTCGTAGCACTCTTCAAGTCCTCCTCATCATCAGTAGTAGTAGAGTAGTCTTCATCATAATTGAAGGGGACGCAATGAGGCTGCGGGTCTGATGCACAACGGATGATCTGTGTCTGTACACAACACAGCTTCATCAGGACATCCTCAACATCAGAGGACAGGCGTCGAACATTGAGAGAAGGAACCGTAAAGTTGGAGGATTGATCGGGGGGGGTTACTTCCTTGATGGCGGAAGGACTCTCCTCTCCGGCAGCAGAGGCCGCTGGCGCGCAGACGTCTAGCCAATCTAGAGGAACCTTCACCCCCGTTGGGAGGATTCGGTCGCATCCATTGCTCACAATGACACTGCGGATCCCACGAGCCCATGAAACACCATTAAGTTTGGTAAGTTTCACAAAGCCGGCAGGAGGCCCTCGCGGAAGTTGCATTATCAAAGCAGTGGTAGTGATGAGGAGCCCAATAACCTATCAGCTTGAAATCACTCCGGTAGAGTGGACAGTAGATTAAAGCAGCGGAACAGACGCACCAATCTATACACGGAGACAAGGATGACGTTACAGACACAGGAGACCCATAAAGGGGCACCTGTGGTGAAAGGAGGCGGTAGACAGGAACCTAACAGGGTACAGATCAGACCGGAGACGTAGGTGACAGGAAGCTGCCACTGAGTCATCTCAAGATGACTCAGTCCCACGGGAAGCTGGCTCAGGAGAGCCGATAGTTCTATGGGAGTACATAAGTAGTCACCAAGTCATAAAACGCGTGAGAGCACCGCTATACATGCTGATACATGCGTTAGAGAGCAACCAAGGGCAGGGTTAATGGCAAGGGGCAGGACGGTGCGGTGATGAGCAGAGCATGGCATGTGTTACATAGCAACCAATGGCAGGGAGCATGGCAAGGGGCAGGCATGTGCTAAACAGAGCAGAGCAGGCATTATAGAGCAATAAATGGCAGGGAGCACGGTAAGGGGGCATGGATGCGATAAGCAGATCAGGGCATGTGTTTAG
The DNA here is from genome assembly GCA_013435795.1 of Chlamydomonas sp. ICE-L. NCBI lineage: Eukaryota > Viridiplantae > Chlorophyta > Chlorophyceae > Chlamydomonadales > Chlamydomonadaceae > Chlamydomonas > Chlamydomonas sp. ICE-L. The sequence continues at coordinate 20,530,394 of JACBWV010000364.1, read as the reverse complement.
AGAGCAAAGCAGGGAAGGAGCAAAGTACGCCTGGAAAGTGATGATCAGAGAAGGGCATGCGTTCAAGAGGAAGGAAGGGAAGGGAGCAAGGCAAGGGGCAGGACCACAGTGAGAGCATAGTAATGCATGCATTTGAGAACCAAGAGCATGGATAATGGCAATTGCCAGTATCCTGCCCCTCTTTGCTCTCTAACGCCTGCCATGCTCGGCTCATCACTGTAATCCTGCCCCTCGCCATTATCCCTGCCCCTCATTGCTCTCTAACACCCGCCCTGCTCTGTCATCACTGTCGTCCTGCCCCTCGCCATTACCCTGCCCCTCTTTGCAATAAAAGCAGGCATTGGAGAGCAATTGCTCTCCAATGCCTGCTTTCTTTGCTCATCACTGTCGTCTTGCCCCTTGCCATTATCCCTGCCCCTCTTTGCTCTCTAACACCTGCCCTGCTCTGCTCATCACTGTCGTCCTGCCCATTGACATTATCCCTGCCCCTTTTTACTCTCTAACGCCTGCCCTGCTCTGCTCATCACTGTCGTCTTGCCCCTTGCCATTATCCCTGCCCCTCTTTGCTTCTCTAACACCTGCCCTGCTCTGCTCATCACTGTCGTCCTGCCCATTGACATTATCCCTGCCCCTTTTTACTCTCTAACGCCTGCCCTGCTTTGCTCATCACTGTCGTCTTGCCCCTTGCCATTATCCCTGCCCCTCTTTGCTCTCTAACACCTGCCCCGCTCTGCTCATCACTGTCGTCCTGCCCCTTGACATTATCCCTGCCCCTTTTTATTCTCTAACGCCTGCCCTGCTCTGCTCATCACTGTCGTCTTGTCCTTTGCCATTATCTCTGGCCCTCTCTGCTCTCTATCACCTGCTCTGCTCTGCTCATTAAGTGTCCTGCCCCTTGCCATCATCCCTGCCCCTCTTTGCTCTCTAAACCTGCTCTGCTTTGCTCATCACTGTCATCTTGCCACTCGCCATTATCCCTGCGCCTCTTTGCACTCTAACGCCTGCCCTGCTCTGCTCATCACTGTCGTCCTGCCCCTCGCCATTATCACTGCCAGCCAGTTTGTACTCACGAGAGTAAAAAGGGGCAGGGATAATAGCAAGGGGCAGGACGACAGTGATGAGCAGAGCAGGGCAGGCGTTCGAGAGCAAAGATGGGCAGGGATAATGGCAAGGGGCAGGACGACAGTGATGAGCAGAGCAGAGCAGGCGTTCGAGAGCAAAGAGGGGCAGGGATAATGGCAAAGGACAGGACGACAGTGATGAGCAGAGCAGGGCAGGCGTTAGAGAGTAAAGAGGGGCAGAGATAATGGTAAGGGGCAGGACGACAGTGATGAGCAGAGAAAAGCAGGCATTATAGAGCAAAGAGGGGCGGGGATAATGGCAAGGGGCAAGACGACAGTGATGAGCAGAGAAAAGCAGGCGTTGGAGAGCAAGGAGGGGCAGGGATAATGGCAAGGGGCAGGACGACAGTGATGAACAAGGCAGGGCAGGCGTTATAGAGCAAAGAGGGGCAGGGATATTGGCGAGGGGCTAGATGACAGTGATGAGCAGAGAAGGGAAGGCGTTAGAGAGCAAAGAGGGGCGGGGATAATGGCGAGGGGCAGGACGACAGTGTTGAGCAGAGCAGGGCAGGCGTTAGAGAGCGAAGAGGGGCAGGGATAATGGCAAGGGGCATGACGACGGTGATGAACAAGGCAGGGCAGGCGTTAGAGAGCAAAGAGGGGCAGGGATAATGGACAGGGGCAAGAAGACAGTGATGAGCAGAGCAGGCCAGGCGTTAGAGAGCAAGGAGGGGCAGGGATAATGGCAAAGGGCTAGATGACAGTGATGAGCAGAGCAGGGCGGGTGTTAGAGAGCAAGGAAGGGAAGAGAGCACGGATAGGGGTAGGATAATGATTAGCTGGGCATGGCCTGCGTTACAGAGCAATGAAGGGCAAAGAGGATGGCAAGGGGCAGGACAGTGACGTGCAGAGCAGGGTATGCGTTAGAGATCAATGAAGGGCAGTACATAGACAGAGGCATAGTACAGATGCAGTTACACAGACGATGGCAGAGACAGTGACACAAACATAGACAGATGCACGTGGGCACCACCTAGGCATGAATCAAGACATAATTCGCTATGCCACACAATTGTTGCAAAACCGCACCTACAAGCAAGCTTCACTTATCACTTATGTTGTTGTCCAAAAGCCTTATGTGACAGTGGAACATCAGAACTGGGAGGGAAGACAGAGCGATGGTCCCTGCAAATACAGAATGCAGGCATAGTTAAATTAAGTAGCACCCTTTACTTCTTATTTGATGATAGTTTAAAGCCCCCTTGTCTTGTGTCAACAATGGCCAAGCGCTCAAGCAGACTGACAAGCAAGTATTCATGCGTGCAACAGATAGATAGGCATGCAAGCAACCAAGCCACTTTTCCATGGGCTGAACACTCTATGCCTAGCACCTCCAAGCTGCAGTCACCATCCAGATAGTCAGCCAATCAGTCACCAGGGAGGAAGACAGAAAGGCAGGCATACAGACATGAATGCACAAAAGGAGGCATGCAAGCAGGTGGACACTATTTAGGCATGTGATCAAGTCAGAATTCCCTAGGCCAAATTGTTGTGAAACCCAACCTACAAGCAACCTTCAGACCGCTACCAGACAGAGCATGGGTCCCTGCAAAAATGAAGGGCGGGCATAGTTACATTTATTGACACCCTTTGTGTTGTTTTTGCGCATTGGTAGGGAGATCCCCCTGGAAGTCCAACCTGCCCTAAGCTTAGGTACCTGAACCTCAGGTCCTACCCCAGCCTTGCATTGTCCACACTTGCCTGAGTTTACCATGCAGAATGGATCTGGAAGACCGAGGCATAAAGACAAGGTTGGACTGTCACCCAACACCCAGCAAAGCAAGGAGAACCAGTATCCACCACAACACAAGAGGCAACATGCCAAGACTGCCACAACCACTAGGCAGGAGTGAACCCAATGTGAAGATGCATGCCATAGACATGGGTCTAGTGCGTCAGCCAAATAGACACAGTGCTGCCACCATCTATCATGCAGGGTCTCAAGGGATAATTGCCACGCATGATCTCCTGATACAATGCTCAAGGGCACCATGCAGCCAGGGCAGTGCATGATCCAACTAGAGTGTAAGGCCCCGTGTCCTTTAAAGCTCTACTCAGGCCCAGGAGAGAACAGGTGGAAGTATGACTCACATAAGAGTTGGGAGCAAGTTGTCCCAGCATCCTACTTTGCACAGTGCCAACTAATCATGCTGCCATCCCAAGCTGAAGTCATGCTCCTGGTACAGCAGACTCCACATACCACCATATTTGACCGTGTACAGAGCAACGTCGAGTGGGCTGCCGAGATGCTGCAATTTATGCAGCTGATTCATGCGGTGGCAGTACAGCAGCGCCGACCGGGCTTCCTGGTTAAGGAGTTGACGACGCAAGGGCCGCTGGCTGCAAGATACCATGCCTCCAGCACTGACAACCTACACAGGTCTAGCATAGACGGATCGGTTGCGAGAATTAGCGGCACCGATGTAAGGGAATTTGTGTAGGAGATAGGACCAGAGCATTTGTCACATTTCAAAAACAATCTGACGCACTACTTTGCGCTTGTCCACGCGGAAGGCGGAAGAGGGCGTTGCGCAGTAATACTGAAAAGAAAGTTGGAAAGAAAGAAGGGAATAAAGCAGGACGCCAGAAATATCAAGTAGCAACAAACACATGCTTTGGGCGAGGGAGGCAAGAATATGAGGTAGGAGTACGAGAGGTAGAAGGTTGGCGTGGCTAACCTTAGCCATATTGCAAAGGCTCTAATCGTACGGCCATTTCGCCATGCCGCGTACAATCCGCCTTGGCTAAATGCACGTGAAAGGCTGGTGAAAGGTCACCCTGCGAAGACATCTATCAAAATTAGTAAGAGCACTGACACGTAATCGCAAGTCACACTAATATTTCTGTGTGACTTAGGCTTTCATCACAGTGATAAAATCGTCATGGTTTCGCCCTACAACAGCGCCATTTTCGACGCATGCAGCGAAAGCACATCGATGACTTGAGGTGGACATTTTCCCGAATGAAAGCATTTCACCAACGAGTAGTTCGCGCTAGTACTTCGTTGCCTAATTGTTCATTCTATCTCGGAATCGCTGGCAGAGCTTTGCAGGTTCGCGAGAATGACCCCTCGAAAAGGTTGCTAACAGACCCTCGAGCGACAGAAAGTTGCATAGCTCTTCGCGTATTAGAACTCAGTAGTTAACGTGCGATCGAGGAGTTATTGGTCACGTTCAGTCTACGAAAAGTTCTGGGTGTCTGTCGGGATCGCTGGTTTGAGGTGAGCCGAGACATTTCGTCCACTGTACGCCTACATTTCTCTGTAGTTCCGCTGCAAATCGTGTCTTTCGCCTACATTTAGCGAAATTGTCACTTCCCCGAGTGTATCCATCCTACCGTACAGAATGCCATCCAAGGATCCAGCATCCGATTGAGCTCGGCGGACAAGACGGAAGTCCCGCAACTGCAGATCCGGAGGAGGTCCTCCAGTGAGCAGATGCTCCCAAGATTCGCAAGACAGCGAAGTCAACATGGGAGGGGGAGGGGCAGGGGCAGGAGGCATCTCCACCGGCGGAGGCGGAGGGGGCTCCTGCGAAGTGCCAGCAACAAATGTGCCAGCAGCAGATCGAGCACGCGTATGGTAGCCAGCGAGAGCTCGCTCCATAGGGTTGGAACCAGTGGTGAAAGACGCAGAACCCTTCAGCTTAGACGGCTTGGAGAATGCCACCTCCGGATTGACTGGTGGGGCAGGCACAAACGGAGGCGCAGACGGAGGCTCAGGCTCAAAAACAGGCGAAACTGGAGATGCCTCAAAGACTCGAGTAGCAGTAGACGGAGTGCCTCCACCGTTGTCCGCACTCGTAGCACTCTTCAAATCATCATAGTCGTCGTCATCTTCACGTCGGAGATCCTCCTCATCCTCAGTCAGGCCATCATCAGAGTCGTATCCACCCCAGAACTGGGCGGTAGGAGGCACGACACCCGAAGAATACTGAATGATCTGTGTATGAACACAACATAGATTCATCAGAACGTCCTCAACCTCAGGAGAGAGGCGTCGAACAGTAGGAGAAGAAATTGGAAAGTTGGAGGTATGACTGGGGGGGGTGGCTTCCACGATGGCGGAAGGAGACTCTTCTCCGGCAGCAGAGGCCGCTGGCGCGCGCACATCAAGCCAATCATGAGGAACCTTCTCCTACCCTCCTGAGGAAGGACGTGGTCGCAGCCATTGCTAACAATGACATGGCGCATACCGCGCGACCAAGAAAGACCATTGAACTGATGGAGTTTCTCAAAGCCGGCGGGAGGCCCTCGCGGAAGTTGCATTGAATAAAGCAGTGGTAAGAATGAAGGACCGTATAACCTATCAGCTTAATACACTTCAGAGAGTGGACAGAGATGCTTGCAGCGGTCAGACGCGCCAATCTATACACGGAGATGAGAATAACTTTACAAGGACTGGGGAACCCAAAGGGCACCAGCGGAGGAAAGGAGCGGCAGCCTGGAACCTAATAAGGGTACAGGCTATACAGCGCGAGTCAGGGGAACCGGTGACGCAGCCTACAGGAAGCTGTCACTGTGTCATGAACAATGACACAGTCTACGGGAAGCTGGCACAGTACTGTCTGGACCGATAGTTCTAAGGAAGTACATAAGTAGTCACCAAGTCATAAAACGATTGAGTGCACCGCAATTCATGCTGATAGTTTATTTCCACCAAGCTTGGGCAGACTACTTTGTGAACATGTACTTAACCTTGGAATTGGTTACATGGCTCCAGCCAGAAATCTGGCTTGCTGGAGCCATGTACCGGTCTAGCTACTAAGCCCTAGCAAGTTTAATGCTCCTGATTTGAATTTTTACATGGTTCTACAGCAAGCTTGGTCAGACTACTTGGTGAACATGTGACAAGGAAATGTAACAATAACATAAGACCCTTTGCCAACTGGATTTCAAGTCTGAGCTTGAGACATTCAAAGCCATAGACCCCTTTGCCAAGTTAGTTTTGCCATGCTTTTCTGAGACCCACTTTTAGGGGGGGGGGGGGGGGGGGGGGGGGGGTACATTTGCCAATACTTAATCTTGCCAATTCTTAAGGCGCGTACGGGTAGTGAATTGGATTGGGAAGTGACCTTTTTCTTTCAAAGCAATATGTTGGGGGACAGATCGCTTCACTCCTACAACACGCTTCATAAATCCAGCATGCCTCATATGAATATCTGTAGATGCTACTTGGTCTCTGCTGGTAGCCCCAAGAAGATGTTGAATGCGTCCAGTGCTCCAGATTTGAGAGCCATACAATCCAGCAGATAGGACAAAAGGACTGGAACAGCCAAAGCATGGCGTGTGGTCAATCCTTAACTGCATATTCTTCACCCCTATCTGTAACACGCTTGATACCGGTCAAAAAAGGTCGAGCTGCGTGTGCAGAAGCATTTTCCATGCATCTTTCTCATTGAATACCAGACCAAGGTATCTGAAATCAGAAAACCTTTGCAGACTTCGATCGTTCAGACGAAAGTTAAAGAATGTTCATCATTTTTCACCATAGAGGTTAGGGTTTTCAACCGTGGCCTGAGATGTTCATGTTAACTGCGAGGTCCTTGTCCTGAGCATACACGGCCAATTTTTCCAGCACCTTCTGAAGATCCCTAGCACTATTGGCTAAAAGAGTAAGGTCATCTGCAAACATCATATGTGAAATACTGGTGTATTCATTTAAGCCACCCGCGCTCTTTTTTAGTTGCGGAAGCATTGGGGGACATCATTCACAAATAGCGATAACATAATCGGGCTCAAGGAGTCAAGGGACATCCTTGCTTCACTCCCCTGGCAGGGTTAGTTCATTAGTTGATCGGTACCGAACGTCTACTCCCATTTACCAACTCATAAGTATAATCTTAGTAGAGGTTTTAGGTTGCCCTTAGAAGGGGAGAAGGCATGTTCCCCTCTTCAAGGAGTTTCCAAAGATATTTTGCGTAGGCAGCGCCATAAGCTTGTCTGAAGTATATTAAAGCACAGTAGACTTGTTTACTTTCTTCTTCTTTGTTTGGCACCCTGAATAAGGTGTCTCAATAAAAGAAATAGGTTGAGGGTATTTGGACTGCACGTAGCAGCCTCCATGCAGCTCATTCCCCCCGTCCTTGGACCAAACCTGAAACTAGCTAGTGCATCTCGAAGCTGACACGGGGGGAAAAGTCTAGAGCATCTAACATATTTTGGTTGCCCCCAATGGATCAGGGTACTACATTTTGTCAAACTGGCCAGCGCTTGAAGCGGACAAACGGCAAATTGGTCAGCGCTTTCTAGTGCGAAAAGCGCAAAAACTGTGGGCTGCGCCCACGGGGGGTCGAAAGAACTGCGCGAAACGCGCAGCGGGGCTCAAAAAGCATGCGCGAAATCGCGCTGTCGCGCGCGCTTTTTAGTACCCTGCAATGGATGTCAAACAGTTTATGAAACCAGCTCTGGTGAACTGACCCCCAACAAAATGTAAACCACGGGGGGGCGGGAGTTCTCAGAGTTCGTGCTACCGCATGCTGATAATTTAACTCTTCATTTCTTGTTACATTTATCATTTAATGTAACAACATGTTTAAGAGAGCTCATATTGCACTTTCGTGTTACTTTTAATCCACCTCCCACTTCCCTTAACCCACCTCCATTTTCTATAGGTTCAACCGTGGGTGGGTGGAGGGGAGGGGAGGGGAGGGGAGGGGAGGGGAGGGGAGGGGAGGGGAGGGGAGGGGAGGGGAGGGGAGGGAGGGGAGGGGAGGGGAGGGGAGGGGAGGGAGGGAGGGGAGGGGAGGGGAGGGGAGGGGAGGGGAGGGGAGGGGAGGGGAGGGGAGGGGAGGGGAGGGGAGGGGAGGGGGGAGGGGAGGGGAGGGGAGGGGAGGGGAGGGGAGGGGAGGGAAGGGGAGGGGAGGGGAGGGGAGGGGTGGGGTGGGTGGGGTGGGGGAGGGGTGGGGTGGGGTGGGGTGGGGTGGGGTGGGGTGGGGTGGGGTGGGGTGGGGTGGGGTGGGTGGGGTGGGGTGGTGTAGGGTGGGGTGGTGTAGGGTGGGGTGGGGTGGGGTGGGGTGGGGTGGGGTGGGGTGGGGGGTGGGGTGGTGGGGTGGGGTGGGGTGGGGTGGGGTGGGGTGGGGTGGGTGGGGTGGGGTGGGGTGGGGTGGGGTGGGTGGAGTGGGGTGGGGTGGGGTGGGGTGGGGTGGGGTGGGTGGGGTGGGGTGGGGTGGGGTGGGGTGGGTGGGGTGGGGTGGGGTGGGTGGGGTGGGGTGGGGTGGGGTGGGGTGGGGTGGGGTGGGGTGGGGTGGGGAGGGGAGGGGTGGGGTGGGGTGGGGTGGGGAGGGGAGGGGTGGGGTGGGGTGGGGTGGGGTGGGGTGGGGTGGGGTGGGGTGGGGGGCCTGGGGGGGGGGGGGGGGGGGGTAGCTAAGCGAACAGCCTTAAAGGCCGAAGCCATGAATGATGTAACCAACTTATGGCCCGCAGATTAACAGCCAGCACACAGCCACACACGTGGCCACGGAGATAAGCGTCACGGGGGGTGGGGGGTGGGGTGGGGGTGTGTGTGGGGGGGGGGGGGGGGGGTCCTAGCTTTGATTACAACTTGTATTGCCTGTATATTCTTCCTCTCGTTCTCGTCATCAGGGTCCGATGCTGGCTGGGTTGTGAGTCTCTGCCCGCAAATGTTCTGGAAGCTGCCCGGTCTTTATTCGTGGTACATACTGTACGGTACTTTAACTCTTTCATTCTCGTATTTCCTTCCCCTGACCTTGCGAGTGTTTCAACAATTATAAATATACTGAATGTGTCAGATATTACTGCTTCAGCTGTAATTCGAATGCAATAGGACTGCAATTCGATTGTAATTCGACTGCGATTCCACTGGAAATTGACTGCTATCCCTACTGTACAATGCAGGTCTAACTCCCGATACTCGGTTAAACCTGTTCTACGGCTATAATTGATTTTTAACTGACTTCAAAAAGTCCTTTAAGTGGTGACAGAGTCTGATATAGCCTCACTTACGCCTCGTATAAGCTTCACTTAGCCTCGGTTATGTTCACCTCAGTTGAACATTTCTTAGGCTGTAACGTGAGGTTATATGCCTCAGTTAGCCTCGACTAAGTTAGCCTCGGATAAACGTACCCAAGGCTGTTACGTGAGATTATATGCCCCAGTTAGGTTTGCATCGATTAAACGTATACTAGGCTATAATGCTCGTTTATGTATCCCTATATATTGTTTCTAGGAATATCAATGCAATGGCTCGCTATTATTAATATTGGGTGGGCCGACGACGCTGGATTCATTTTTGCAAATGTTTTACAAGCTTGAAGCAAGGAGGAGTTACCACATGAAGACGGCGAGCAACCAAATTGCTGGCTGGAGCTATGTAATAAAGTTCAGGTTAAAGATACCACGCGCGATTACACAACGCAAATCATATAAATACTGTGGCAGACGACAGGCTAACTACATATGTGTATACTCTATATAGTCCGTTGCGATTGTAATTCAGGAGCGATTTAACAGGACATTGACTGCGGTTCTGCTGCTAATGTACAGTGGAATGCACAAGGATTTGGGCTCGCACCTTTATAATCGGGGTACCACTACCCAGGTGTAACATTTGGGAAGGCATAATCGGTTAATATCGGCTCCCATGGGCTCTGAGGTCAAGGCCACAAGAGGCCGAGGGGCGCTGCTGACTTATGTATTATTTACACAAAGCATTTTCACCCCAGTGGGTGTCACCCCTTACATAAACAGCGCCAACCAGGATGCAGAAAGAAAAACTTGAACTTGGTTGCATGGCTCCAATCAGCAAGTTAGCTGCATACCGTATTCGGCAGTCACAAAAAGAAAACAAATATGAAGCTACTGACAGGTGGTCAAACGTTGAGTGGGAGGGGAGTTATACACTTGTTTTGACAGGCTTATACCAGCCAACAAGTCTCCGAGTTGGAGCACTGCCGCCTGTACAAGCCTTAAGACTTTATAATCCGCATAGTTTTGGTATGCTCTCTGGTTTCTGTGGGTATCCCATGGGGGGGGGGGGGGGGGGGGGGGGGGGGACTTGGAATTGGAAGACAGTGAGCAGCCCAGAGTTGGCTGAAAAACCATGTTATTAACCACTCCAATAGACCACCTTCTCCTTTAAAACAGCTGCCCAATGACATCATACACCTTTTCTAGTAGCAAACCATGTGATTGTGGTCAAAAAACAGGAGCGAGGTATAGGAGCGTCCGAGTGCCAGGAGAACCCATGTGGCCATGTTTACTCCGCCTGTAGGCGGTGAGCAGCCTCAAAGCTGATATAAAGCTAGACAAAAGGCTGATAGGCCTGGCCAAACCAATAGCAACCCTGAAGGGGAGCTGCCCAGAAGCTGCTACTAATAAATACAAACTATGCACATGTGTTGAAAGTGTGCTGTCTAAATCTCCCTTAAATCAATGCTGGACTGAGTCCATTACCCAAGAACAACAACGGTTTTGTCCTCTATAAGCAAGGTTGTCAAGTACTAGACTGAACGGTATCATATCGTACTTGACAACTCAATATCGTACAATTTATCATACAATATGTACATGGAGCAGTACAGTATGTACAACCCTATTCATAAGGACTTCAGAAGACCTTTTCAATCACTACAAGGCACTTCAACAAGCACTGTCACTCAAGCCACTGTAAGGCACTTCTAACTTAGCATGGCTGTGTCATTTCAACAACCACATAAATCCAATCACTCCGAGGCACTTATAACCCAAACCTAAACTCAAAAACCTGAACCTGAACTTGAAGACACCTAAACCCAGACCTAATAAGACCATACGATCAGTACACTTATCTTGTGCGCAATCATATATTTCAATCGTCCTCGTTCAACCACCGCTTATTTTTTGGCCATGCATAACACCTTCTAACCAGCTCCCCAAGCCAGCCAGCAACTTAAACTTGGTTCCATGACTCAACAACCAACTGCAGTACTGTGGTGGGCTGTAGTCGCCACAGCCCAACCAATCCGCTTGTTATTTGTCCTTGGTTTCCATGGGCATCGCACAGAGGGACTAAGAATTGGAAGACCATGAGCAGCCCAAAGTTGGCTGAAAAAACATGTAGCAATCCAGTCCAGTACTGTGGTGGGCTGCAATTGCCATTTGCTTGCTCCTCACAAAGGATACTCTGAGCCTCGGTAGGCCTCCAACAAACGCACTATCTCAAAGTGGCCATTCTGTGCTGCACTAAGAAGTGCCTCTCCATCACTGCTGTCAGCGTGAGCGGGATGCCTTGGGGCATCCAGCAACATGCGTACTATCTCAAAGTGGCCACTCCGAGCTGCACGGACAAGTGCCTCTCCATCACTGCAGTCAGCACGGGCTGGATGCTTTGGGGCATTGAGCAACATGTGCACTACTTCACTGTGGCCTTTCATCGCTGCTTGGAAAAGTGCCTCTCCGCCAAGACATTTAGCATGTGCAGGATGGTGTGGTGCATTCAGCAACAGACGCACTACCTCAACACGACCTTTCCGTGCAGCACCGAGAAGAGCCTCTCCCTCTCGGCAGTTCGCATGGGCAGCATGGTGTGGAGCACTCATCAACATTTGAACCATCTTACTGTCGCCACGTCCTGCTGCTAAGAGAAGTGCTATGCTGTCTTGGTAGTCAGCATGGGCAGGATGCAGAGGGTCATTCATCATACGACGCACCGTCTTAGCGTCACCTCTGCGTGCTGCTTGCACAAGCAACAAGCCATCACACTCAGCGCGGGCAGCATGTTGTGGGGAATGCCGTAACATTTCCACTACCTCAGGATGGTCATTTTGATATGCACTGTCAAGTGCCAAGCCATATTGATGGTCAGGTTGCTGTGAGGCATTCAGCAGCACACGCACTACCTCAGTGTGGCCATTCGTTGCTGCCTCCACAATTATCCAGTCATTAAGGTAAGCACGGGCAGCATGGTGTGGGGCATTCAACAACAGGCGCACTACCTTAGCATGGCCATTCTGTGCTGCCATCATAAATGCTTCTCCATCAAGACAGTTAGCATAGGCAGGATGCTTTGGGGCATTTAGCAACAAACGCACTACCCCCGTGTGGCCATTCTTTGCTGCGAGCACTAGTACCTCTCCATCAAGACAGTTAGCACGGGCAGGATGTTGTGGGGCATTCATCAACAGGCGCACAACTTCAACGTGGCCATTGTGTGCAGCGTGCACAAGAGCATCTCCACCAAAACAGTTAGCACAGGCAGGATGATGTGGGGCACTCATTAACAGGTACACTATCCCAAGGTCGCCATTCTGTGCTGCCCGCACAAGTGCCTCTCCACCAAGACAGTTAGCAAGGGCAGGATGCTGCGGGGCATTCATCAACAGGCACACTACCTCAATATGGCCTAAGTGTGCTGCCACCACAAGTGCCTCACCACCACGCCAATTAGCACGGACGGGATGCTGTGGGGCCGTCACCAACATATGCACTACCGCAACGTGGTTATTGTGCACTGCGCGCGCAAGTGCCTCTCCATCAAGACAGTTAGCAAGGGCAGGATGCTGGGGCGCATCCAGTAACAAACGCACTACCTCTGTGTGGCCATTCTCTGCTGCGTGCACTAGTACCTCTCCATCAAGACAGTTAGCATGGGCAGGATGTTGTGGGGCATTAATCAACAGGCGCACTACCTCAACGTGGCCATTTTGTGCAGCTAGCAAAAGTGCCTCGCCATCAAGACAATTTGCATGGGCAGGACGCAGCTGGGCACTCAGCAGCAGGCGCACTACCTCAACGTGGCCTTTCTGAGCTGCATAGATAAGGGCTGAGCTGTCTTGGTCATCAGCATGGGCAGGATGATGTGGGGCATCTAGCAGCAGACGCAATACCTCAACGTGGCCATTCTCTGCTGCAAAGACGAGGGCTAAGCTTTCTTGGTTATCAGCATGGGCAGGATGCTGTGGAGCATTCATCAGACACCTGGCCATGTCGGACAGCCCATTCAGGGCAACCACAACAAGAGCTTCGTCAGAATCTTCCGAGGATCCTGGCCTGGAAACTAGATCAAGAGCCAGATCAAACTTGCGTTGCTCCAGGGCACGATGGAGGAGACCAGTCATGATGCCGTTGTTTCTGAGTACCAAGACTTCGGCAAGATTTTGCACCACGATCGAATGCCAATAGCGGCAAACAGCGGATACGTCGCATATCGGGGCCTTCAGATGAAGCGCACGCAACACAATATCAGCCACGATATGTGATGGAAGATCTGGGAGAAGTGGCATAATGCAGGAAAGAAAGAACGACAGACGGGTCTCGTTGGCCGTGTGATACCAGCATCATGGAGGGTTCCTAAGCGATGGCCATCGACATGGGTGGGATCCTGAACAGCAGGATCAGTCGATGAATCGCAGCCCTAGCTGGCAAAGCGCCCCTCGGCCTTTCTTTTCTTCCCGCGTGCGCATGTGCCAAGCGCGAATTTGAGCCCGGTCGTATAAAACTCACTTCTTTTGCCGGAGCTCCACCTCTGTGGGGCGGGAGCCTCCAGGGTCACCTTGTTGACCGTTCGAACTGGCCCACGCTAATTGGCCCTAACTGCCCCCTGTCGAAGCTTCGGTCCGCTGCACTCGATTTCCGGTCGCTCGAACTTGCCAACGTTCTCCGCCAATACCCCGTGTCAATTGCGACGTGCCTTGGACTTGTTCGCAGACAGCTTTACTCTTTTTCACAGACAGCTGAGCTATTCTGCAAACAGCTGAGCTAGTGATGAGATGAGTTCTGCGATGAGCATGCACATTGGTCGTTTGACGATCTCTCCCTTGCCCATACCTGGAATACCTGTGTCTACTTCACTTACTGCATTGAGACTGTATGGTGTAGTGGGACGTACAAAGCTGCAGTTAAGGAGGAGAAGCCCGCCAAAAACTTAAAGCAGTCGAGGTTGAGGGAAGACCTCTTGAAGCAGGAGAAGCATGTCAAAGACTTTCTGGATACGATCAGCCAGAGTTGCAGACCATTGAGGTGTTCAACCTTTTCTTGGTGAGGAACATGTGCCTGCAGCATCTAGAACATGGTAAGCAGGATTGCAAGTTTGCAACATGCACCCTGTACGTATACGTTGGACCCGGACAAGTCTTAAAACCCCAGAGTTGGCTGGATAACCATGAAACAATTCAATCCAATCCTGAGCCTCTACGTTGTGTACATTTCCTGTCTCCGGCTGACAAGTTTACAACCATACATTTTGTTATTGTAATTATATTGGTGTGGACTGTTTTGCAGGGCCTGGCTGTTTTCAGCTCCATCACAATGCCCTGGTCGCCATGCTACCTACAAGTGAGGGTTCTCCAAAGCCCTCACTAGAAACCTCGCCTCCTCAGCCCTGCCTAGTCAAACTGCATGGATTTCGTTCTCGGTATGTGTACTCATGAGCTCCTAATCCCCCCTCCCTCCCCCCCTCCCCCCCTCCCCCCTTCTCTCTGGTAAACGTTGTTACACAATTAAATTGCGGTCCAGCCACACAATCAAAACATGAAATAACAATAGACGTACCCGGCCGGGGGAGACTAGTGATGGGGGGGCTGGGGCCTGGGAGCTGTGTTGTAGGAGAACAGGACCGATCTGTTATATATAGGTTGGATCCAAGAACGCGAATGAGGGAGATCGTGTGCAAAAGGGTGGGCAATTAGGCATGATTTAGCGCCTACGTGCGCCTATGATCGATGGGTGCAAGGGGATGAACTCACGTATTCGCTGGCAACATTTAGGGCTTCCGGCCTCCCGTTGCTTTTTTTTGCAGTCGAGGCAGGATTTCGATCAAAAAACATAGGTAGACATTCTGTGTAAAATGGAAACATGCGATTGATGGGTGCAAACGCAAGAACTAACGTGTGTTCTCGTACGGAAGCTTTGGTACACACTCAGGACCTGATGATTCTGTTCACCTGGAATCTGAATCGGTCGATGAACTTGCTATTAATTACATTCCAGCCTCACTCGTGAAGCAATCGTGACAAGAAAAGCATAGGAGGGAACCTTATAATGTAACTAACATTTGCGCATCAAGCGCTTTGACAATGAGTGCAAATTGACGGATAAGAGTCGCAATCGATGTCTTGGAGACGCCTCGATAATCACACGACGATCCGTGTCTAGCCTTGGAAATTACGTGATTTTTTTCGAGAAAGGTAACACTAATAACATTTCGGAGCTGGTCTAACTGAAAAAACTGCTCAAAAAATTGCTCAATTTGACGCGAATGAAGTGACGATGAGCACTGAAACCTATTAGATTAGTTAGCACTAGTCTAACATTAGGAATAAGTCATCTAGTCAACCCTATGATTGAGAAAGGGCAGTAAGCCATCTAACTATGATCTAGTGAGGGGGGGGGGGGGGGGGGGGGGGGGGTCCCTCCGTAACACTAAAACCCAATCCATCTCAAAAAAATGAAGCAAGTTTTAAGGCACAGTTCTAGCCCAAAAAAGAAACTAAATATCTAAGCATACAAAACAAAACCAATCTAGGCAAACTAAGCCAGAAGGTGCTAGCTGCCATAATTTTCATTCTATTTGTCTAAGTCTAAGATGTCTTTGATGTCTGCCCTTCAGCTTGTCCTGTCTTGGGCCTGTAGGAACCAATTAGGAGACATGTTGGTGGCTTGGAGATCATCCCTAAGGGTGTGAATTATGATCTGTCCTCCTTGCCTCGATTGTCCCTCAGCAAGGGGTGTGTGAGTGGCAAAGAGCATTTACTTCATGATGCGCTAGTCAGGTCGCCTGGCTAGTTGTCCTAGGAACCTCAGTCTATTTTCTCTAATGATGCTGGGAATATCCCTGTGGTTGCATTTTTGTCTAATGTCCTCATTCCTAACTCTGTCTGCTCTGCTAATGTTCAACGACATGCGTAGGCACACATGGAGTGCAACGTCAAGGCGTTGAATCAGGGGTTCTGAGAGAGCCCATGTCTCGCTCCCGTACAGAAGGGTGGATGGCATGATAGCTTTTAGCACCAGATTCTTGATTTTCCTGGTTATGCTGTGGTTTTTCCATAGCCTAACCAGAGAAGCACAAGCCTTTCTTGTCCTAGCAATCCTGCGTTTGACCTCCTCTTGTAGGTCCCCATCTGGTGTGAACAGGTTACCTAGGTACATGGATGAGGCAACAAAATCAATGTTGCCTCCATTCAGTGCTATGGGAGTGGGAGTGGAGTGAGGGGGTGAGGTAGACAGAGGGTGGAAGTACATAGCCTTAGTCTTCTTGTAGTTGATGGATGTACCCCATGTTCCTGAGGTAGTCTCAAGACTCTTTAAGAGGGAGGTGAGGCCATCTTTGGAGTAGGGCAAGAGGACTAGGTCATCAGCATACAGGAGGAAGGTGATGCAGTGGGTTGTAGCTTGGGGGTGGGATCTAGGGTTGGCTGGAGTGTTGAGCAGTCCATTCATGTCTGAGGCTATTGGGAATCCAAGCTGGATATTCTCTTGTGAGAAACTACTTCTTAGCAGGTGATCCATGAACAGGTTGAAGAGAAGGGGGGCGCATCCTTGCCTCACTCCTGTTTTCATCTCAAACTTTCTGGATCTGTAACCCTGGACAAGGATCTCTCATGAGCATCCATTGTACATCCCTTTAACTAAGCTAACTAGGTGGGGATCTACCCCTCTGGCAGCTATCAGGGTCCACATTGCCTCCCTGTTGACGCTGTTGAAAGCCTTGCCGTAGTCCACAAAAGCTGCAAAGAGCGGGGCACGCCCTGCCTTGGATAGTTCACAGATGCGCCTAATGGTGAAGAGCTGGTCAGCACAGCCCCTACTTACTCGAAACCCACATTGCGCCTCATGCAAAGTTGGCTCGATGGTGGACTTGAGTCTGTCGATAAGCACATTCGCAAAGACCTTGCTGCAAACCGACAGCAAGCTGATACCTCTGTAGTTGTCTGGCAGTAGCTTGTCTTCCTTCCCCTTGTAGATGTACGTCAGAGTGGCTTCCTTCCATGACTGGGGGCAGCGGCCTGATGCCCTTGTCACTGATATGACCCTGTGTAGCTGTGAGGCAACTGCGTGGCCACCCAGCTTCAGCATCTGCGCAGTGACTGCACAGTTTCCTGGTGCTGTGTTCTTCAGCTTTTTAGCCTTCATCACCTGCTTTATTGTCGGTGCGCTGGCGCCTGAGGGCAAGGGGATAGCTCCTGGTGCAGAGGGCTGGGGGGCTTGGGCCTGCTCCTCTTCCTCTCTCCTGTGAGCTGCCTCTACTATGCTGGTCCTCTGTCTGATCTGGGGGTTAGTGCTTGTCTTGTGGAGAATGTCTGGTTGGGGTGGCGGGAGGGGGGGGGGGGGGGGGGGGGGGTCTGACGCCTGACAGGATCTCTTGGGCGATGGTGGACTCCACATTCAGCGTGCGCTCGCTGTGAGTGGCTAGGACATTCGCTATTGTTTTAGGGTCTGATGTTGGGTCACCTGTGTGTGACTTAATGGAGGCGATGGGTGCAGCCCGGGTGCGTCCTGTGAGAACGTTGATCTTGTTGAACACCACCCTGGTTTGTCGGTCTTCATACGCCTCCTGTAAGCAGCAAGCTTCTGACTTCTGGAAGGCTGTGAGGTGCTGTGGCAGACCGTCGACACTCCCTGTTTGCAGCTCTGAAGGCAGCGTCCGCCTCCTCCATGGCTGCCTGGGTGGTTTCTGACGGTGATTCCTGGTACTTCCATCTAGCCTCTTTGGCTACGAGAAGGGCTTCAGCTTTGGCAATGTAGAGGTCCACTGTCGCGGTGGTGATGTGGCGTTGTGTGGGGGCTCGTGTTGGTCGTGGTAATGCTTGGGCCGCTGCTCTCATGAACTCTGTGTGGAAGGTAGACCACTCTGTCTCGATATCCTTGGGTGGCTGAGGGGTAGGGGGTGTTATGTTCCCTAGCAGTTGGAATATCTCTCAAAGGTAGTATGTCTGTGCCTCCGTTTTGCCGGTTGCATCCCTGGGGCCGGGGGCTGAGAGTACGTGAGCCGGCAGGTTCCCTCTGTGGGGACGTCTGCTGAACAGGCGGAGGCGTATATCGCAGACCACGAGGCGGTGGTCCGAGTTGTGAAAGATTGCATGAGGAAGGACCCTGGTGTCCATGACTGAGGTATGGAAGCATTGACTGACGAGGACTAGGTCAACTGCGGTCTTCGTCACCCGGTGTTGGAGTACCATGTAGCAGACTGTGAGGGTGTGTGGGTGAACATGGAGTTTGCCACAAATAGTCTGTGCTCACTGCAGAGCTGGAGGCATTGTCTTCGATTGTCGTTGGGGCTGAGGAAGGGGAACAGGTCTTTAGGTCTTGCCTGGCGTCTGTGTCCCAGTGGCGTTGGCTGAGGGTCTTGGGCGTGGGCTTGGGCTGGGCTGGGGCTGTTGAAGATGGTGGCCAGGAAAGCTTGGGCGTGGAACCTTGAGGTGGCGAGTTCAGATGCTGCTGTAGTATCTAGGGCAGAGCCGCTGTCAACTGGGAACAGAGCGTCCATGGCTGGCGGGGTGGGGTATTCACCGGGCTCGTATGCTGACCCAATGGGTCTGGGGGGACGGGCTGGCATGGCCTTCGGGAATGTGCCATATCTGCCTACCACTTGTGGCCATGTCTCCCGGTCATTCCCCACTTATGTGTTGAGGTCTCCTAAGATGAAGACACAGTGGCTCGTGGGGATGGCCCGGAGGATGGCTGTGGGTTGCAGGTAGAAGGGTTCCTTGTTTCGTGGGTGTGCTGCTTCCGTAGGTGCATATGCCACGACCGGTGTGACTTTGACTGGGCCGTTAAAGGACATGTGCATGAGGCGGTCGCTGACGGCTGTGGGTGGTCCCATTGCGTGTTTCTGCAGCCGTGGGTAGGTCATGAGGCCTACTCCTCGCACTTGGTGGGCCGGGTGCCCCGACCAGTTGTATGACCACCCCTGAGCTCCAATTAGGGGGCGTGAGCTTGAGCCCGTCTCTCTTACCTCCTGGAGGCCGCAGGCGTGTACTCCTGCCCTCTCTAGGTCAAGGCTTAGGAGGTCTGCGTCCCCTTGCTTCCACAAGGTGGTGGCGTTGAGTGTTGCCAGTCTGGTCCCGGCTCGTCGGTGGAGGGCCGAGGGGGTGAGGTGTGTTTGTGTTGTGGTGGTGGTTGGGGATCAGGTGGGGGTTGTTGGGTAAGTGTGGGGGCTTGGTGAGGGTCTCTCTCTCTCTCTCTCTCTCTCTCTCTCTCTCTCTCTCTCTCTCTCTCTCTCTCTCTCTCTCTCTCTCCCCCCCGCCAGGGTCTCTTGGGCAACGTTAGACTCCACAGTGTGCGCTGGCTGTGGGTGGCTAGGACATTCGCTATGATCTGAGGGTCTGATGTAAGGTCACCTGTGGAGTCTAACTAACCTAAGACTTAATGGAGGCCATGGGGGCAGCCCGGGTGCGTCCTGTGAGGACGTTGATCATGTTGAACACCTCCCTGGTGTGTCGGTCTTTATGCGCCTATTGCAAGCAGCAAGCTTCTCACTCCTGGCAGGCTACGAGGTCTGCCGTGGCAGAATGTCGATACTCTCAGTTTGCAGCTCTAAAGACAGTGTCCGCCTCCTCCATGGCTGCCTGGGTGGTGTCTGACGGTGATTCCTGGTACTTCCATCTAGCCTCTTTGGCCACAAGGAGGGCGTCAGCTTTAGTAATGTAGAGGTCCACTGTCGTGGTGATGATGTTATGTGTGGGGGCTCGTGTTGGTCGTGGTAGTGCTTGGATTTGGCCGCTGCTCTTATGAACTCTGTGTGGAAGGTAGCCCACTCTGTCTCAACATCCTCGGGTGGCTGGGGGGTAGGGGGTGTTGTGTTCCCTAGCAGTTCAGATATCTCTCGGAGGTAGTATGCCTGTTCCACCGTTTTGCTAGTTGGGTCCCCAAGGCCGGGGGCTGAGATTACGTGAGCCGGGCGTCTGCTAGACAGGTGGAGTCATATATTGCAGTCGGGACTCATCAAGTTCGATGACCCGCTGGCCATGGTGTCCGCATAACGAACAAATGGTACTTTTGTGGGTAGTAAATAGCTATGTTGACGCTAGTTTCAAGCATCCTGAGCTCGCAATAGCTCTGAACTTAATTGCGCGGGTTGCATGTTGGCATGTTCCGCAGGTTAGAACGTTCGCTTGATGATATATCTGGATGCTTGTTGTTGTTTGCTTCTGCCCCTCTATATTCTGCATCTGCAGGGATCAAGGACCTACTTGAACTCTCGAAGCATGTGGGTGAGCGGGTGGGTGGGAGGGAGAACACATGCATGCCCCCCCACCCCCCCCCCCCCCCACACACACACACAAACACACACAAACACACCACACACACAGACCCACATCCACAAAAACGCACACACTATCTAAATGAATCTCGAATCTCCAAACTGTGCAGCTTAACGGCTGGCTCAAGTCGACTGCTCAACTGCTAGCCCCGCAGATGCATGCCCGGCAAGTTCTTAGCCACCATGCAATGTAGCCATGTAGGTGGTCAGTTTCGTAGCTTCGGTGAAGAGTATGCAGTTAAGGATAGACTACAGGCCATGCTATGGCTGTCCCAGTCTTTTGCCCTATCTACTGGAATGTATGGCTCTCAAATTTGGAACACTGGTCTGATTCGACATCTTCTTGGTGCTACCAGCCGAGACAAAGTAGCATCTACAGATATCCACATGGGGCATGCTGGATTTATTATACGTTTCCTAGGAGTGCAGCGATCTGTATCCCAACACATTGCCTTAAAAGAAACAGGTAAATTCCCAATTCACTTTTACTGGTTGAAATCAGTGATTAAATTCTGGAACTCCATCGCGAAATACTGTGATAGTAACTCTGGTATGATGAGGGACGTTGCCCTTGCCGATCTTAGTATGGCTTGAGAACGCCAAGACTGTTGGAGCAAGGATGTGTCTGATGGCTTATCGACGTTGTACTCCTTTGAAGATTCCCAGGATGAGTTCTTGACCACCAATTTACATGGAGGTGTGGGATCTTTGAAACTTAAACCACTTATCTGGAACAAAGTGGAAAAGTCCTATTCTCTTATAATCTTTTCTTTTACTATAGCACCAAGTCATCAGATGCGCGCCCTAGAGATGAAAGCTTGGTATCACAAGGAAGGAAGAATGCTGTGTACCAGACTTGGATGTCCTCCTCATAAGATGATAGCGGGAAACCTGAGATGTCCAATTGTCTCATCCGAGACCTACTTCAGAAGGTGGTGCGTAATATGTTCCTCCCAGTCTCCCACTACCTAAAGGTGGGAAGTGATAGATGGAAACGTCCAATTGTTACTCGAAGGACCGACAGTGTCACCTTCGTGATTATGGATCAGTTCAAGATGAACACCATGTGGTCTTCGAATGTACTGACTAAGCCTCGCTGAATTCGAAAAGAAAGTATCAGAACCTGATTTCCCAATCTGAGAGCAAAATGATTCCTCTACATTACCTGATGTGCAATCCAGAAAATGTAGGTCGAGAGAAGCTTCCTTTGTTCATCCATGAATGTATGGAAATACTGGATCAAGTTTTTTTGATATGTATGGATATTTTTCTTCTTCTGTTTTTTTATCGTTCAGAAGAAGAGGCGAAAAAATGAAAGAAAAAAGTGACTTGTTCGCGTCAACATTTTCCTGGTAGTATTTTGTATACTGCCGAAGACGGGGACCAGCCAAATTGCTGGCTGGAGCTTTGTAACCAAGTTCAAGTTCAAGTTCGCAGCTTCACCTTATTTAGCGGCTCAGAGAGGAATTGCAGTTTCTCAGGTCAGCAGTCTACCAGCCTTCATCTCTCAAACTTCGCACTTTTGCAGCTCCGTAGGTCGTTGCTGGAAGCTCCGAACTGCGCAGCCATAGGCGGATGTGTGGAGCATTTTATCAAATATTCATTTATCCAACATCCTGAACTCGCAATTGCTTACAATTGCACGGTTTGCATGTTAGCATACTCGCATGTTAGTGAGTTCTAAGGGTACGAGGTGCGCAAGGGGTGGTATACCTCGTACCTACATCCAACTAAATCACTTAATTCGAGAGTACATAGTAGTTACTTCGGGGACCAAGTTACAAAAGGATGACACACTTAGTAACAGAAGGATTACGTACCTAGTTACAGAAGGATAACGGACCTAATTGCATAGGGATTACAGAGGTCTATAAACCAGATTCTGGAACGAGTACGTAAGAAAGTCTGTTAATGCTTGCATACACTTTACAGTGCGCACGATTTAGGAACACATAACCGAAGTTGCACAGACTGTCAAAAGTCTGTAATCAAATTCTGTCACAACCGTAGAGTAGTATGCTACATGGGGTACACTTGACAGACTCCTGCAAATCCCATGTAAACCCCATGTAACAGGCTCGGAAATGGCCCGAATATTGATAGTGCACACAAAAACATGTTAAGAGATTGTGGGCTTCTCCTGCTGGTTCCAACATGGAACTAGTTGGCAACAAGCAGCTATGTTATTGCTATAGGTGACCATGGATTACTAAGCTATATATACATGGCAAAGTTGTAATAAGGAAAGAGAAAATTTCGACCCATGCAGGCATGCACTCGCCATTGCCTCTGTGTTATGGGGTAAACACTGCTATTGATTGTTTTTCGTCATAAAAGTACTAACCAATAAAGTGGCTAAGAGATGCACATTACGCTGCAGCAGCTGAAGGGGCTCCGTCTTTCCTGGCATCGCTTGCAGCTATGACCAACTTAGTTAAGGGGTCTACTTTAATCACTTGGGAATTACCAAGGGCATTGGAGGACAGAACAACTGTGTGACCAACAGTGGTCAAGAAGTCCACGATACCGGGTAAAGGAGTTGTTGAAAATTTTCCTATGGTAAAATTCTCAGCCTTCACCTGCACGCACATGTATGTATGTATGTATTTATGTATGTATGTATGTATGTATGTATGTCTGTATGTATGTATGTATGTATGTATGTACTAGTACATTGCCCGTGTGGCCGAGGCCACCCGCCACACCACCCACCCAGGTCCTGGGTCCTGTTCTGGCCTGGGTTACATAACGTGCATCGCCCTTGAACGTACACTCTCCGCCCCCCCCCCCCCCCCCCCCTTACTCACATGCACACAGTCAAGATATGTCCCCCTTTTCAAAATATCTAACACATGCCCACTTCCTTTCCTTACTAAAAATATACCCCCCCCCCCCCCCCCCCCCCCCCCCCCCCCCAGCCCCCAGGACCTGGGTAACATATCGGGTTACGTCCTTGTATGTAGGCAGACAGGCGACGAATACAGCCAGCCAGCCAGCTCTTCACAGCGAAAGGCGAGCTCTGCATGCAGAAGAGCATAGGAGCGATGCAAATCAGAGACAGCGTTTGGCAAATGCTGTAGGTCAGCCTGGACGAGCTGGGAATGGAAATAGATACTCGCAACTTTCTCGCAACCCCGGAACTTCAAATCGCTTTCCCCAATTATGCGCAATTCTTTCTCACCAGCAATCTTTGTGCCTAGGCATCCATACCTCCCTCCCCTGTTCCTCACCCAGACTCTAGCATGAAGAGCAAGGGGCATTCGAATTATCAAAATACATTCTGAGTTCTCATTGTTCTCGTCAGGCGCCCATTCTATCCACAGCGCTCTTCCGCCTGCGAGCGTTGCCACCATTCACTTCACGCATGCGCACTTTCACCATGCCTGTGCATCAATTGTGTCACGGTTGGCAGCCAGTGGATGCGAGCAGCCATTTCCTTTTCATTTCTCACACTTTGACCGCTCCTATATATGCAATCCTATCTATGCAATCTCTTTTCATTGTATCGATGATCGTTAAACACGGCGCTGCGATTTTTGATTCAGCAGGTGTTGATCGGACGGAAGTCGAAGATTTCTACCATATAATCGCGATATGGCCCTTGCACCCCTCATCCAATCTCATTTCATTGTTTCAAGCATTCATACATCGTTTGCTTAGCATGTTGCGATAGAAGACTGGCTGGAACTTCCTGGTCAAAGCAACAGCTGCAGGTTGACCCACCATGGGTGGGGATGCTTGGGGGAAGGAAGAAAGAGAAAGTGTGTACATGGGGTGGGGGAAGAAAGAAAAAGTGTGTACATGGGGTGAGGGGCAAGGAGGGATTCAGAAATGTGTGGAGGCTGTGGGTCTGGCTTGGGTTGAGTTGGAATGGTTTGTGTGTGATACATCTGGGTAGGGGGGGTTGATTGTGTGCATTCATGGCATCGAGGAGCAGAAGATTATAGACAATTAGTCTGAGCGCCATTCTTGGTTATGACGCTCAGATCGAATGCGGAAGATGATTTATCGCTTCGCATTCACCTGCTCTGTCATTTTCGAAATCTCGGTAGGGAGTTGGATGGGTATTCGGCTCAGTCAAAAAGGCGGAAAGGGCGATGGCGCGCAGGTGTAATCTTGATGTGGAGGAGTGGAAGTTGCATCTTGAAAGCTGAACTGGGGATTTGAATTTTACGCACTCGGAGTCGACTCAGTCATGATAAGCTATTACTAACCCGCGAATTCAGCCGAAAGCCAGGGTGGGTGATTCGCTATGAGTATCTCGGTAATTAAGCCAAAGCCAGCTAGCGTTGGCATGAAAATCGCATGAAAAGTTTGCAATCCGTGTATGTCTTTATATATATAGATGTTATAGTCCAGGGGTAGGCCAAATAGGCTAAAGGGACTTGCCCAACCGTGTAGGAAGGGCTTTAAAAGAAAAAGCACTGATGAACTGAACCCCAAACAATATTTTAACCGACGGGGGCCCTGAGTCCGTGCTAAAATGATAATTTAAGTCTACAATAACGATATGGACGCACAGCAAAATGCGAATTCAAGACATCACACATACAGAGCTGGTTTTATGCGGCCCACAATATTGTTTGCCCAATAGACATATACAGCAAAAAAATGAATGATAACGCTTGGTAGGACATGGTATTAAGTGAGCCTCGTCTTTCGGCTGTATGGAACGAGCTGCTACCTTACCTGGACACAGCTACCGTGGTGGTTGACTGCGACAAAAATACTAGAGCGCACAGCAAGTTCTGAAACATGGGACCGGTCATCAAGGTCTGAATGTATGGCCCGCTTCTGCTCTCTAAACAATTACAGACTTACTTGTTGAGGGAGAAATTGGTCGTGAAGACGTGATGCTAGCAGCGCCTGCAACGGATCCATGTCCAAGAACAACGTCCTGCATTACAAGACAGCAATGAGGTGAAAAAAGGTTGAAAGCAATGAGGTAAAGCAAAGATAGCCACTTTCTGAAGTGTTTCGGCTAGGCACGATATATTGTTTGTTCACAATTTTATGTGTTTCTGCGCGTAATCGGCCATCGGCATCTCAGGTCTGTGAAATGTTTGCGATTTCTGAAATGTTGGCTGGAGCAATATGCATGCCCGATTTTAATGTTTCCAAACGACCAGTACCTTGGCTGGAGCATCGACATTCTCACTACTAAATGTTTTGGATGATGCAGACTGCAGGCTCAGGCATCCCGCTCCACATACATGGGGGCAAACAAACCACCAGGGTTGCTGGATGTCACGATACAGGATGTCAGGTGAAGATGACGGTTTAGACTTTAGGATTTAGGATGAAGTGGGAATTACAAACTGAATCCCAAGCCAATAATAACAGCAGGGTGGAGATAACGGTAG